>APFE030896217.1:253615-269212 GCA_000404065.3 Pinus taeda | reverse complement strand
CACAATGTAGGACCACCATTGGAAGTAGTTGGTGCTGTCAAGAATAACTTGGCATGGACTTTCCATTTTAACAGAAACTGAAGCTATATATGCTGAAACTAATTGTTCCAATGGAAAGATCTTGAAAAAGTAGGCTGGTTAAAAAAAAACGGCTTTGAAAACGGCTTCCGGATGAAGAAGTTATGGATTTTTGAAGAAAAGTTGATGAAGGCGCCAACGAAGTGCGGGAATGTGCGGAAATGAAAAAAATGCCCATTTTCCAACAAAAAGGAGATTTGAACTCAAGACTTCTACTCTCATAAATTAGCTTTGAACCAAGTGAGCTAAACAAAAAGTTTGAGAGAGAGGGGGGGGGGGGCTTTGTTTTTTTTGGTCATTGAAGCTTTGGTTTGCGTGCTTGCTTGAGAAAGCTCTTTTTCTTCCTACAAAACAAAAACACAAAACCCAACATGGACATACAAAAAAAACAAACCTTACGGCTTAAAGTTAGCTTTACCCGGAAACTAAATATTTTCCTCAATGTTTCTGATTTTCCGAGATCACACTAAGGTGCAGTGGAAAAGAGCATACGCATGAGAAACATCCTTCATTTCTGTTTCTGATTTACCCAGATTGCACAGAGTCACAGGGCAAAGAGCATACGCAGAAATGAAAGGTATAGATTCGGTAATAAAAAAGAAGCTAAATAAACCGAAATAATAAACATAGAGAAAAATAACTAAAAACTGCAAAAAAACACTTTATACCTCAAGATCTTAAAAATGACGTAGCTAGGGCTACCAGAAACCTTTTCGCGTGAAAAGAAAGGGGTTCCTCACTGGAACAGATGCTCCTAAAACAACATAGCAGTCCCCTCGGCCCGAAAGCAGTCAGAAACAACGGATCTAGGAAACAGCAGTCGGATGCAGTTTTACCGGCTTCAGATTTGAATCACCAACGGACGCGGCCCTCAAATAACTTTGATACCATGTAGGAATTTACAGGGTAAGTTCCTCAGACAGAACACCAAAGGACACACTGTTCACAAACAGATCACAGATCAATACACCTGTATTTTTGACGTGGTTAAAACCCTCAAAGAGGGAAACAGTCCACGGCCTGAGCCAACGCGGCCACTTCAGGCAATTTATTAATAAAAGAATGAAAATTTACATAAGCTTCTCTCGTTAACAATTAACCTACAAATGACCCTCCATGCTTTTTAAATAGAGATCATGGACCAATCGGGTGCTAAGCCACAGATCAAGTGTCGGTAATACCGAGGAGAGGAATGAACCGTCAGATCACTACATATCGTGACCGTCGGATTGTAAGTTACAAATGTACATAGTAAAGAAACACACTTTACCTAACTCTATACTAGACCAAGTTATACTTAACTATTCCTATGTGTCGGAATATCCTAACAATTGGAGTGTCCTTTAGGTTAGAGCCTCCTTCAGTTGGAGCTGAAAACTTGATGTAATTATTTTTGAAAACAAATATTAAAAAGCATTCGTTGGTTTTTTACCCGGAGGGGGTTTTCAACCTAAAAATCTCTCTGTCTACTGTCTTGATTATTGTGCATTGTTGAATGGTGTTGTTTATTGTTAATGAATGTTTATATTTATCTGATGCTAATGATAATTAATGCTTTGAAGATTAAAATGAACTAATTGTAACTGAAATACTGATTCACCCCCCTCTCACTATTTCCAACATGTCCATGTGGCATAGAATTGCAGTCCATCATGCCAAACCTTTGAAGGATCAAAATAGTGTATTTACCTTGGGCAACAAAGATTCCATTAGGCTTTTGCCAAATTTCCAATCCCAAATGGTAACGGATAAGACCAAGATCCTTCATTTCAAATTAAAAAACAACTCCCTCTTACACTGGACAATCAAAACTTCAGCCCCTATCAGAAAGAAATCATCTACATACAACAACATCATAAAGGGCTCGCCTTCAACGAATTTAAAATACAAGTTTGGATCAATGTTGCTCTTCTTGAAACCAAGTCTCAATAGATAACCATCAATATGCACGAGGAGCTTGCTTCAGCCCATACATGACCTTCTTCAATTTGCAAACATGTGTTTCTCTATCATGGACATCAAAACCTTGAGGTTGCTCAATATGGACTTCCTCTTCAATAACCCCATTCAGAAAAGCAGTTTTGACATCCATTTGATGCAATTTCCAATCTGCAATAGAAGCAAGAGCCATGATAGATCTAATAGAAGCATACCTGACAACAGGAGCAAGCGTGTCTTCATAGTACTCTCCCTCTTTCTAGGAGAATCCATGATCCACAAATCTAGCCATTTACTTTTCAACACTTCCATCAACGACATGCTTAATTTTGTAGATCCAATTTCCCAAACATCTTTCTTCAATATAGATTGATATTCTTTAGTCATAGGATCTTTCCAAACTTGTTCCTTAGCTGCTTTTTCATAGGTAGATGGCCTAGATTCATTGATCTTGCACATCAAGGTTGTATAACCAGAGCACCTTTTCAGCTTTTTGTTTTCCTTGAAGGTCTTGTCGTCGCCTTGCTTACACACCCAAGTTAATGTGGGAAAAATTCTCAACCCCACTAGGTGTGTCCTTGGTAACAAAGCTCCTCAGAGTTGCGGGTTTCACCTAATCCCAATTCTCTCTGTCTAAGCCCTCTCCTAGCTAAATCCAAGGGGTTTGGACCCTAAGGAAGATACTAAGGAAGGTTCGTTAGACTCAAGTTCTAGGAGATTGTTAATTAATCAATTAATGCATTCACCATTCAAAGACTTGAAAAGCAATCTTGAAGCATAAATAAATCAGCAAGTATAAAAGACCATGAGCATATAATCATCAATGACATATAAATAGATCAATGAAATTCAACGATATATCCTGCAAGGAAAAGTGATGTGAGTAGACCAATGCCAGTAGATATAAACTTGCAAGAGATAAATATGCTGAAATAAATGATACTACTTGCAATAAAAGAAATGTCTTCAAGAGTTAACAAGTACAATGATATGTGAAAGCTGCCAGACAAATGTTTGTAGATCAATATAAGACTACAATTGCAAAATATTAGATACAACTTTGAAGGAAGAGCATTTGAATGGAACTTGCAACTGAAATAATACTTGTACTTGGGAATATGCTCACATATGATATAAACAATACTGCATCAAATTAACTTCAAGATAAGCAAATGAGCATGAACCAAATAAGGTGCAAGAATGTGAATGAAGCAAAGTACTTGCAAATAAGTAAATAGATGTGCTCACAATTCAACTTGCATGTATTTGAGAAAGAGCTCAAAAAAGAAAGATAACCAATGATATCACAATTGCATGCAAGATAATCCAAATTTGCTGGAGTTGTGTGAGGTAAGTATTCTTGGTTGATTTTATTAAAGGCCTATCTAAGGTGTTACTCCTTAAATCCTTCACCTTTGTATGGATAGAGGTAATAGCCTAGGGCCTCAGGTGGAGAAGCTTAGCTTCATTACTAAAAATTCACCTAGTCCCTCAAGTCTACCCATGTGCTACTATTCCGACGCAGGACAACCATACCCTAATTGCATGGTCACATGTTTACCTTTCTCCAAACTTAGACTTGGAATCTTCAAACAAGATTTCCTAAAATGCCTATTCAACCAAGACTTTATGTCTTGGAGGTGAATTTTAGAAGTGCAAATTGCAAATATCAAATGAAATGTAAGGGATGAAAATAACTTGCAAGTAAATGTAGTGTTTCAAATGAGAGATGGTTCAAGATAACTCAATACAGATACTAATCCACATCAGATGATATATTATACTTGCATGAAAATGAAATGAGATCAACCTAGCATGAATGAATTAAATTAACATGTAAAGTGACTTTGCATGTAATGGAAATAAACTTGAAATATGAAATGAGCAATGAGATAGCTATGATATCAGCAATAAAGTAATTTATATCAACTGCAAATGAAACAAATCAGCCACAATTAAATCAACAAATAAGATACAAATTGCAATGAAACTTCGATAGGCTGCTTATATCAGCAAGAATGCGAGTTAGAGAGTGAGCTATAGCATGTAAATGTGAGCAAATGAAGGTGGAAACTACTTGCGGAAGAGGTTAGAAACTTAGAAATGCAAAATAAGAGGTCCAATCACCCAAGATTCCTCCTACCAAATGAGGAGACCGAGATGTCAAGGGGAGATCCCCAAGCTCCCAAGGAAAACCTTGCTTTTATTATTAAAATGAACAACCCTCTTATAGAGAAATGAGGGGCTTGAGACTCGAGGAGGGTTTACAACAAGTTTCAAAGAGCAAGCATACTCCTCCTCAAGATTAAAGAACTAGAAATGACAAGGATATAATGAGAGGCCTCTCAAAGGCTACTCGCTTTTTTCTCCCAAGTGATGAAAGTGAAGATACAAGTTCTCAAGATCAAATGAGATATAAAAATGAAAAATAAGCTACAATGATGTTATAAGATTGCAAATCAAGAGCTCCTCAAAGAGGAAACTCACATTCCTCCAAGACGAAACTCGCATTCCTCCAAGAAGAAACTTGCATTCCTCTAAGTGATTAATCTTGGTAGTACAAATCTGTTAATTTTAGGTATGTTCTATGCTGAGTGCAAATTTACTTCAATTTTCCATATTAGCTTAATATCAATTCCAGATTAGCAATCACATTTAGCATGATAGTAAAATGCAGATAGAACATAAACATAAATCGTAGAAAACAAGCCAAGACAAGAGGACACAAGATGTGGCACCAGCCAGGGACAAACACCAATGTGGGGAAACCCTTGATCAATTCTTCTTATATGTTCTTCAATAGTTTAGCAGAGAGAGAGAGATAGTACATATACATCAAAAGTCAACATTTTGACTTGTCAAAGTAAGAGTAGAGATTTTCTCTAAGAAGATTACACATGAGCTAGCTGATCTAAACTCAGGTGAAGGCATACTGCTTCAACTGATCCTCCAAGGTGACTACATCACGACGCTGCACCTCACTGTGCTGCATCCATTAAGATGCTCTTCATTATCATTATGCTGCATCCTTCATGCTGCACTATGTTGTACCCTTCATTGCACTATGCTACACCTAAATGCATACTGCTATACACCATCATCATGCTGCTACAATACATTCTTGTTGTTGCTATACATCCATGCCCATCATTACTGTGATGCACCATGTAACACCCATCCTCACTGTCACCTATATGCTGCACACTGTTACTGTGCACTACGCTGCACCATCACACACTCAATGCATACCAGCCTTAGCTGCTTGCTATGGCTTAAAGCCTAGCAGAGAAGCTAGGCTATAGTAGCAAACTCCTTCAACAGGCCCCATTCGTGCAGTGATCCATTCATCCTTCAAACAACAACCCTATAGCTTCTTCTTATAGGATACTTATGCTAGGATATCATACCAAAACATAACCATGTTGTCTCCAACAACAAGTGACTAGGTGACTATGCAAGACTTCTTTTAGGACAACAACCCCATAGCTTCTTCTTATAGGATACTTATGCTAGGATATCATACCAAAACATAACCATGTTGTCTCCAACAACAAGTGACTAGGTGATTATGCAAGACTTCTTTTAGGACAACAACCAACTGATTGTGACCTTCCTCATGCAAACAACGTGTAAGGTCTACCTCGAACAATCCTCCTCAACTGCGGATTGAGGCCTTTAATGATTGCGTCCTAGTGCCTATTTAAATGTTGTTGTTTGGAGCCTCCTTGAGCTGCCTATAACACCCTCCTTAACTGAGGCTTAGATTCTTTCATGGATTGTGTATGCATCATTTTCTTGACTGTGTTAGGGCTTGTCAAGGGCCTCACCTTGCTGCATCTAAATCCTTTATGAATGTGGCCTAGGACAACGTATTATTGCTCTATATAAGTGTCCCTTCTTGCTGCCTTAAGTGCTGCGGCTAGGAGACTCTGTTTACTTTCTTACTGTGGCTGGGGTAGGATAGATTCTCCATGACAATGTTGAGCATTAGGATCTCTTCATGACATCGTTTAGCATTAGGATGACAACGTTTAGCATCAGGACTTCATGACAACGTTTAACCTCAGGACTTCATGACAACTTTTAGCATCTATCCTTCATGATTGCATTTCAATTAGAACAACAATTAGGACATATTCTTCACTGTTAGTAGGGTTTCTTCATTTCAATGTTTAGGGCTTATTTCCATGCCAACATAGGTGTTTCTCCATGATAACAATAAGGCTTCTTCTATGGCTACATTAGGCTTCTCCATTAGGGCAGTGTAGAGCCTTGTCCATGACAGCATAGAGCCTTCTTCATCACAGCTTCTAGGGCATCTCCTATTAGGGTAGCGTGTCACAAGAGTGTGTGTGTCAAATCACTTAAAGTCATCTTCTATTTATTCTAAAACGTGGAGGATAAGTGGGGGCAATTTATTTGCTAGGCCGACCTTGACGAATTGTCCCATAACATAAATAAATTCATATCTCCATGAATACATGTTGGAATCAGATGATCTTTAGATCAATCTTACACCTCTCGATGAGAGGAATCCAAAAAAAATATCAGCTGCCATAAATAAGATGACCCACATGGATTTTGGCCCTAGTTGCCAATTTTAACACGCCCTCTCAACTAGGGAGAACTCCATCTGCTAATCTATCTGCCAGACTGTACTATCTCTGCCATTAGTGCCCTGCACTGCTCTGCTGAACTATGAAGAAGAAGAAATGATCGAGAATGTATCATACCATCCTCTACTGACCCGAAGCCAGTGCCATATAAAAGAGAGTGTCTCATACCACTCTTACTGACCCGAAGTCGGTTCCAATAAAGAGAGTGTGTCATACCACTTTTACTGATCCGAAATCAGTTCCAACAAAGAGAGTGTATCATACCACTCTTACTGATTTGAAATCAGTTCCAAAAGAGAGTGAGTTATATCACTCTTACTGACCTGAAGTCAGTTCCAATTGATCCCAGATCAATATCATCCTAGCATAGGGAGTACGGTAGTAACACGATGCATCCATCGGTACTACTATGGTCCTTATCGTCATTTCCCTACTCATTGGCTAGATGAGAGGTACTTCTCATGAGTCCCAGACTGCATGGGTAGGATGTCTCAGTGCGGGAAGGATGAACCACTCAATCCTGCCTACATGTCGCCAGGGGTATCCTAGGGGAACGTTGAACCACTCACCCTGTACACAACAAATCACTAGGGGAAGGCTGAACCACTCACCCTATGGTTGCTCATCGCTCCAAGATGTACCCCCAAGCCCCTTGGAGCTCCCAGAGCTCAAGGTCCATATCATACAGGACCCTTAGGAGAGAGTCTTTCCACGACTCTTTGTCGTTCTTGGAAAGTCACAAACTTGACCTTTCCCAGGGGCTTCGACAAAATGTTGGGACCTGCACATCAATCCCAATGCGGTGGGGCCTTCTTGCTTCTCGTTGTACCATATCCCAGATAAAGTGGTACCTGATGTCTATATGCTTGGAATGATCATAGAACACAAGATTCCTCAACAATCGAATCCCCCTCTGGTTGTCACAGAAAAACACGATGATATCCAATACGTGTCCAAAGAACTCACTAGTGAGCTACCACAACCAGCCAACTTCACACGAAGTCATACTCGTAGCTATGTATTATGTCTCAACAATACTCAAAGCAACCGACTTATGCTTCTTACTCATCCCGGATATCAAAGCAGAACCCATAGAGAACCAACACCTAGAAGTGCTCTTGCAATCCTCCACACTGCTTGCCTAATCAACATCAAAATAATCTTGTGGCTTCACGTTTCCGACAACGTATCTCAATTCGTGAGCTATTGTGCCTTGAAGATATCTCAAATGTTTCTTGGCACCAATCCAGTGAGGCTCAACCATATACGAGCTCAACATGCTAACTGCAAAACATATATTCAGACGGGAGTTCACCAAGAACATCAATGCTAGTATGAGTTTATGAAACTCAGAGGCTTTTCCCAAATTAGTTTTAGCATTTCTGCCACATAACTTTTTAAAGTTAGGCTTCATCGAGGTAGTCACGGGCTTGCAGTTCACCATTCCAAATCCAGAATCCAACTTCCTCTTACTTTTGCAAATGAGAGGGTTTGGATCTATCAGAAAGAGGTCGTCCTCATAAGGTACCAGTATGAGAGGTCTATCATCCACAACCTTTAAGCAATGGTTTGGATCGGCTTCACTCGTAGTGAATCTCAGCTTCATCGGATAGATGTTTATCCTTTCATACCAAGCCCCAGGGTGCTTGCTTCAAGCCATAAAGGGCTTTCTTCCACCTGCATACATGAGATTCCCAATCATGAATCTCAAATCCCTTAGGTTGTTCCACATCTAGGTCTTGCTACATGAGCGGAATGGTCCCATTGTAAGTTTTCCTTCGGTACATCTCTGACATGTACCTCCATGTTCTTCTTGAATTCAGGCATCCCTGTCACCATCTAACTCACATTGGGTAGGGCCCCATAATAAGTAGACCTTCGGTGCTTTCCATCGATGAATGCCACCTTGAAACCTTTGACTTCCATTGCCGAAATGGACACCAGACTCTTCTTGAGATCAGGTGCATAAAGAACTTCTTGTAAATGAATCGTGTTACCCTCATTCGATGGAGGGGTAAGATTCCGTGCACCCTTTCCGGGATAGGTGGCATTGACTCCAAGTATAATCTCCACGATTGTTTCCTTCTCTGTCAAGTTAGAGAGAGCTTCCTTCTATCCGATGAAGTGCCTTGAAGCACTACTATCAATAAGCTAGATTCCCAAAGAGTCTGCCTTTCCTTCCACCCTTAGATCTAGACTTCCCATTGAAGTTATCTTTAGGTAGGCCATCAGATGCTTCCACTGCGCCACTCGGATAATATTTTCTGCTTTGACTTCACCTTTGGTGAATTTGACGAGGGATGAGGATCCCATTGAGCCTTTTTGTCCTTTCCAACTATCTTCGACGATTGTTTTTTCACTCTTGCTTGGACTTTGTCTCCGCCTCAGCTCTGATACCATGTAAATATTAGGTATGTTCTATGCTGAGAGCAAATTTACTTCAATTTTCCATATTAGCTCAATATTAGTTTTCCATATTAGCTCAATTTCAATCTTCTATGAGGGATCCTTGTGCAAAGAGGAGGGAAGAAAGGTACGGTTTGGTCAAGTTAGGTAGGTAGAGAAAGTGTTAAATGGTTGATCTTTAGCTCCTTGATCTCCCCTCTACAAATATTTTCCAATAGTGCCTCAAACCATGTCCTCCAAGCCCCTAGAAGATTGCGAAAGCAAGAAACCAAAATTAGATCAAGCGAATAAATACAAGCCACAAGAATGATAGATTATACACTAATGTACATGTGCAAGACACAAAGAAGCAACTTGCATTCCTCCTTTACGCAAACAAGAAGAACTAGTGTCCTTCCGCAAGCTCTTGAAGCTAGATGAAATGAATGATAACACATGAAATATGACAAGTAGCTTTGAATTTTGAAATAAGTTTGATAGGGAGCTAGGGTGAGAAACTCCCTTTCAATTTTACTTGATAAACCTTTGAGAGCAAGTTGGCTTGATATGAATTCTTACAACCTTCACCTTGAGAGTGAGTTCATTCAACTGAGAACTTACCCCATGCTCAACCTTCTTTCCAACACATAAATGACTTCTACATACTTAAAGGAAATGTTAGCATCAGAAGGGACTAGATTGAGTAATGAGAGAAGAGGCTAGATGTTCAACTGAGAACATTCTAGTGCTCTTCAATTTAGATCATCTCTCTAGGCCAATAATCTATGCAAGATAACTTACAAAAAGTAATCCACAAATATGGAAAATGAGCTAACAAATTTGAATTTAAGAAGTGTAGAACATGAAGAACATAAATAGAACAGTATTACCTCAAAGGAAGAAGAACAACATCACATCAAATGTAAACCCCCAAAGTCTTTGCTTTATTGATCATATGAAAGTAGTGAGTACAAATTTTGCAAGAGCTTCTCTAGCCCAATAGCTTGTCTAAACAATCTCTCCAATGAGGAGCCCGAGGCTCAGTTAAATAGAAAAATGGGAGAAGATCCCAATAAAAACCCCAATGACAAGTGGAGAAGTGGAGGAAATCGCAAGAGAAATTTGAATTCCAAGTGTAGAGCATGAATGACAAGTGTGAAGTTGATTTCCTCTTAGATGGCAATGCATTCCTCTTTCTTCATGTGCCAAAATTCGAGTTCACTTAATCTGGTGCCATGTGTGGATGAATATAAGTGGAAGGGGAAGCACATGCCCATGAAATCCTCAAGAAGAAGCCAAGAGTTTACACCTCTGCAAATCGTATGCAAATCTTCAGAAGCCAAGAGTTTACACCTCTGCAAACGTACGCAAATCTTCCCTCCATCTTTGCATTAATCTGTTGTAGGAGCTGCTAGTGTGAAGGGTGAAGTAGTTGTGTGTAGATGTTGAAGCTTTGAGAGCTGTGTACAAGTGGAATGTTGGTGGAGTAAGTGGAGACCATACTCCACAAATGTCTCACATCAAATCTTCAACATGATCTCAATAATGTGTTGATTTCCCCTTGGGAAATTCGACTTGCCACATAGCAAATCAAACCCCAATCTCACCCACAAATCAATTTCCTTGTGTGCATTAATTCTTGTGCCAAATCATGTGCCAAATCACCCTTGACTTGACATTAATTTCCAACTCATTTCCACATCAGTCTAGTATGTGGAAATATTTATTTTTCTCCACTTTTTTATTTTCTGGCAATTTTCTAATTTTCCCACTAGACTTAGGGAAAGTGGGTTTTGAAGGTCTATAAGTGATTTTTACCCCTCAAAGTGTGTCTTAATAGAAAGTTGAGGTGTAGAGGTCTAATTTTGATTACGCGTACCCTCTACAACTTTTCTAGACATCACTAATTAAAATTTACATTAAAATTTTATTAAAAGTCTCGTAGTGCGGGAAATTTTTAATAATTAAAAAATGACCCCTAAACTTAATCAAATTCCATTAAATTTTATAAATGATCTAGCATGGTAATATCCATTGACTCTAGACACTAGGACTCACCCAAGGCTCTACCATCAAGCCGTACTCCAGCTTTGGGGGTATATCTGGGAGAAAAAACTCAACTAGTTATTTTAATTTAGTGTTGAAAAACACAAATAATTAGTTAAGTGAAGAAAACTCCCTAGAGTGGACTCACTTGATAGTAAAGTCCCAAGCTACTTAGGCCCATTACATGGCTTTATTCATCATGCTAGTATCATGTTTACAATATCCCCAGAGGGCTACGAAATCTGAGTACAGAATGAAGAGAGAGAAGAGAGAAGGGGCTAAAAATCCCCGTTTACTTTTGGACTGGATGTTCTAAAAGTTTTGAAATGCTCTAAAATGTACTTTGTGGAATGGAGACTTCAAAATTTTTTGAGTGCAACTTTAGTGGTCGATAGGTCTGCGGAGTTGCATTATGCCCTTTAGCTTCCTCCAATGTTCTTTCAAGCCAGGTAGGCCTCTTTCTAGTCTCAGGTACAATGGCTCTTGGAGATTCAACAAGTTGATCATCAGATTCTTCATGTGGATCTTGATCCATCAGTTTAGGTTCTTTAGATTTCAATTCCACACTCTTTGGAGTCACTTGTATCTCATCATTAGAATCCAAGTGTGAACCTTTGGACTTCCAGAAAGCAGAATCTTCATCAAAGATAACATCCATGCAAGTTTCAATTTAACATTGTATGGGTACATATACCTTGAAGGCCTTTGAATCTTCATTGTAGCCAACAAAAGTTCCTTTCTTCCTGTAAGGTTCCGATTTTGTCCTTTTCTCCTTGGGCACATGAACATAAACATGACAACTTGAAATTCTTAAATGTTCAACATTTGGTCTCTCACTTGTGAAGACTTCTTGAGGAGTCTTGTAGTCCAAGATTTTATGTGGGCATATATTTTGAACATAAACTATTGTTCTTGCAGCTTCTCCCCAAAGAAAGATAGAAATCTCTTGATCATGAAGCATGGCCTTGGCGGCTTCCATAATAGTCTTGTTCTTTCTTTCGACAAGTCCACTTTGTTGAGGATAGTAGGGAACTATCAACTTTCTCTTAATTCCAGCATCCCTGCAGAAATCAATCAATTCCTTGGATACATATTCTCCACAATTGTCAAACTTCAAGGTCTTGATGCTTTTTCCTGTAGCATTTTCAACTTGTGCTTTGAATTCATGAAACTTCTCAAATACTTGATCCTTGGACTTTAGAAGATAAATCCATGTTTTGCGTGAATAATCATCAATGAAAGAGACATAACTGCCACCCAATGTCTTATCAGATGTAGGCCCACAGACATCAGAGTGCACAAGATCCAAAATTCCTTTAGTTCTACTATCACTGCTAGTACATCTTCCTTTCACATTTTTCTTAAGGGCACATCCCTTTCAAACACCGTCATGATCAACCTTGATTTTCAGTACACCTTCAACAAAATTTTTAATCTTAGGCAAAGCTTTATAATGAATATGAGTGTACCTTCAATGCCATAGCTCACACAGGTCAATGGTGTTATGAAGCAAATATTGAATTGAATGACCAAGAAGATGATATAATCCTTCGGTTCGCACACCAATGACCTTGGTAGAGTCAAAAGAGGCATCCTTCTTCCATACTAGAACTTGTCATTCAACAAAATCAATTCTACAATGTTTGTTTTCAAAAGATGAGATGGACAACTGTTATGATGAACAATTGGAAACAACTTCTGTTCACCAAGACACAAAATTTTTGTACTAAATAAGCAACATAATGGAAACAGAGATAAAGAACTAGTCACACAAACTAACACAATATTTTTTCTAGGGAACCCAACTGGGAAAACCCTCTGCTTTGTTGTAGAATTTTTATTAACGAAAATTTGAGCAATTGATCTCTCTACAAGGCAATACTATTTCATTGGAGAACAAGCTTGTTCTCACTGCTAACACTTAGCATGCAATTCCCTGCAAACACGCTTGATCTATCTCCTCTTTCCTTGTGTTACTTCTCCCTACTTCCTAGCGTAGGACAAACTACTATTATTTAGGAATTTTGATCCTAAATCTCAATGCACATTAACAAGGAAATTCTCTGTTTTGATCTATATGCAGGATCCTTGATACACTCTTCCTACACAAACTCTCACACAACCCTGGTGCAACCTCTTACAAACTCGTGAGTTATTGTCTTGTCTCACAACCTTGTGCACACAAAACAGTGGATTGAATTTTGTGCATTTGTCCTCCTTTTATTCTATTTGATCTTGCTATATCTGACAAACATAAATTTAGAACAAAAGTTGAGTTTGACTTTTTAACTAACTCAAGTCTTAGTTCAACACATCCTTGCTTCAATCATGACTAAAACTTGTCAACTCGTTCCCTTCTAATTTTGAACTCACACTTGGATAACGACATAAATAAGCCTCCAACTAGTGCATTCACAAACTAACTCGTCCTTTTCCATGAACTCGTACTTGACAAAAGGACACATTGAAGTCTTTCTTGACTAAGGCAAGTGTCAAGAAGAAGACCTTTTTTGCTACACTTTTCAACACAAATTCTTCTTCAAACCATAATGTGAAGTAGGAAAGTGTTCCCTCTATGGACAGAGGCAACCCCTCTTGCCCTAGAGTGGGTCTAGTCACAACAAAGACAAAACAACAATTGATTCCCTTAGATAGTCATCGTTGGAGGCCTACCTCAAACCGGTGGTTGATGAAGTTCCATTGCGCTGCTCCGGCTTCCATTTCTTTCTCCTTAATGAGCAATCAACCTGAAACACCACAAGACAACAACAAAGCACGTAACCGAGAAACAACAATGATCTATTTACTCATAAAGTCAAGAAATCGTGAGCTATCAAGCAAATTACATACAAGACATAGGAAATCATCATTGATTGTATTAATAATGAATTAAGAGCAAAGCTTACAACCAAGTCTTGACATCGCAAGCCTTCTTGGAGGGTCCAACCAGTTTGCTTCTTCAAGCATTTACTGTCAAGGGTGGGTCTCCCAACATAACAATACCTCTCTCTCACTCACAAGCTTTAATACAAAGTTAAGGGAACTCCACAACCTCTTACAAACTATTAGCAATTCCACACTTGTCACACTCACACCAAAGCTATCTACCAAACTCAAAAGTACTAGAAGCACTGTCCAACCAAAAGAACTAGCAGATCATAGCAAAGGTGAGTGCTTTTATAGGAGAAGGAGTCTCCATGAAATGAGGGAGAGGGAGCTCATCCTCAAGGAAGGTAGCACAAAAGACGGAACTACCATCCCAGAGGGGGAAGGGCAACCCAAACTGACCTAACAACTAGGTCTAGAGACATCTAGAAGGCTGACTGTTGGAACAATTCGCCCAATCTGGATCGTTGCTATCCGTAAACTAAGTCTTCGCGACGGCATCGCTAGAGGCAATGTAGGCAGACCCATCGTCGCGACATATATCTCATAGCCTCGCGCTGGGCCTAGAAATTCGACTGTCGTGGGAAACAGATGTACAACTGCCATGGGGTTGCGATGAGACTGTTTATGACATGGGATCGTCGCATATATTAGGGATTTACTCGCGACGAGGCAAAAACTTAGGGAATGAGGGTCAATTTGCAGCATTAGAGAGCATTTGCTTAATCTTCTTACATTGGTGGGAAGATATGAACATGTTTATTTGACACATGACACACCAGAGGGACTGAGATAAGGATAGTGACAAATTACTGTGTAACAGATGCCCCGTAAAGCATGAAGCCCGAGAGAGTGGGAGGGGTGAAATGCTTTACGAAACTGTCTGAACTGGAATACCGCCTCGAAGATCCTGCAGGCACAAGTACAACTGATATCTCTGATAATGAAATACATGTAGTCTGGGCATGGGCGTAGCCATCCAAAAGACATATGAAACTAGATTTGTGGTATGGACGCAACCATCTAGTCGACAAGACCATGATAATGATAAAGGTATGGTCGCAACCGTTCATGAAGAGTCAAGCATGGTCGCAACCATCCATCAAAGAGTCATATATGTAATCACAAACCAATCCACGCAGCCTGAACATATGTAATTTCAATCCGGGGTCTTGAAACCCAACCGATCATAGTACAAATTCTAGCATGCGAATCAGTGTTGTGAAAAGCGCCGATAATTTTTTTTGCTGCTTCTTTTTTGAAAAAGCGCGCTTTTTTCATAAAAAAGCGCGGGTCCAGCGGGCAGCACAATTTTATAATGAAAAAATACATTTTTCATTGCTCATTCAGACAGTCAGGTGCGCGCGGAAGAGGAGAAGAGCTAGGAGAGCAGGTAGGAGGGTTCTCTTGCCGAATCGAAGTGGTTAGAGGACTATTTCAAGAGGAGATCGCCGATTTCATCGTAGAAACCATATGTAGGTTAAATTTTGTTGCTTTCATTGTTTCAAAACATTGTTTTTCTATGTTTTTAATTGTTTTTGGTTGAGAAACTTCATATGGGCACCATTTTTTTTTTGTTTTCATTGTTTTTAAAGAATTTTTTGTATTTCTTCATTGATTTGGGATGGGTAACTTGGTATGGCTATGG
>APFE030896217.1:219797-250559 GCA_000404065.3 Pinus taeda | reverse complement strand
TAGATGGTTTAGATATTAAAAAAATTGAAAAAAAATGAAAAAAAAATGAATATTTTTGTACCAAACGATTTTTTCCCGCTTTTTTCCGCTTTTTCCCCGATTTTTCCGCTTCATTCCCTGCGCCGATTTAATCCCGCTCGCGCTTTTAACAACATTGATGCGAATAGATGTGTTGAGGTATGGACGCAACCATCTAGTCGACAAGACCATGATAATGATAAAGGTATGGTTGCAGCCGTTCATGAAGAGTCAGGCATGGTCGCACCATCCATCGAAGAGTCATATATGTAATCACAAACCAATCCACGCAGCCTGAACATATGTAATTTCAATCTGGGGTCTTGAAACCCAACCGATCATAGTACAAATTCTAGCATGCGAATAGATGTGTTGAGGTCGAGCATGAAAGAAAGTCACTTGATTAGCGGTCAATGATGAAAATCGTTAACAAGCGTGAGAGAAACCACCAATAATGCCAATGGCTCTCAAGGTACTGCCCAGTACAATCCACTAAGTGTGAAAAATGAGCTGAAGTCGAACACCCGTGGAATCACCCAATCGAAGACCAATGATGAAAGTCTATCATCAGGTGCGAAGAACTTGCCATTGAGGCATGCAAGCTCCAAGGTACCAAAGGGAGGTCTCTAGATCAATCTCCTGGATAATGAGTTGGCGTCGATAGGAGACGACTCGTCGCAGGAGGGCCATAATATTTCCCCCATCAACAACACGAGACAAGGAACAAGTGATAGATGGTGAAGCAGAGTATCAGAGGGGGAGGTAAGGATGTGAACTGCAAAAGGATTATACTCTCGAACATATCGGCGATACGACTTCGGAATGTGGCAGCATTTTAGTACCAAAGGATCAGAGGCTTGACGGAGGCAACCTGGATCAGATGGAATAAGGCAAAATGGCAACCCAAAACCCTGGAAGGCCAACTGGTGATGTGTGGATATCCCAACTCAACAAGAAGGAAAAGTGTCGATGTTCAAAAGTGATTAGCTGCCGCAGGTAACCAATGATGACTTCCAAATTTTCCCCCACCATTGCTGGCAAGTACGCCAATTATTTTTGAAAACAAGCTTGAAGGTGATAACATATGCTTGTAATATAAGTTCGATTGGACGAATCCAACCTAGTAATAGTTTAACGAGCCCTAGGGAGGAGAAGCTCGAATCTCATCATGACAACGAGTCCATTGCCGTCAGGGTTTAACGAGTTCGACATAGGGAAAACTCAGAGTCTTTTTCATGTTTAGAGGGTTTGAAAAAGACACGGAAAAGAAAACTCCAGGGGGGTCCTTTTTCGTAAATTTGTGTCCCTCGAGCTCGAAAAAGTATAAAATAATGCTCGAGAGAACTGCTTGATCATTACGATCAAGGAGTACTCTTCGTAAGCAGTGGCCTCGATCTGAAAAAGTAAAAAGTGATCAAAGACACATCGTTTCATAACCAGCATCGAACTCGAAACGACAAAAGTTCAGCAATCTTTTCATGTTTATATGGCCGGAAAAGAGTTGAAAGCAGACCGCCATTTTTGTTCTCTTTAATGAGTCAAAAAGGGAAAAAATCTCGGCAATCTTTTCATCTTGTACGAGTCAAAAAAGAGCTTAAAGGTGACTCGTCCTAGAGGAACGAGTGGTATAAAGGGTAGCAACTGGTTCCGGCAATGGTGGAACTGCTCAAAACATGTAATGGTCAAGAGGTTGGCTAATAAAACCACTCATCGCTGCGGTTCCTCAGGAAAGGAAAAACAACCAAGTGAAAGTATATGATCGGCCAAAGAGATGGTGGCGATGGAATGAAACAACCAAGGCTCATCTAGCAGAATTTAGCGGACAAAAACACGACAATCATGAGATTTAAATTGGGCATGGGTCCATTTTTACACAAGCTTGAACCATGGAGAACTCTGCTTGGATTCGATTTCATGTTTACACAAGCTTGAAACGAAAAACTATGCTTGTTATAAGTTCGCATGCCCCCAACATAATAACACAAATCGAGGTACATGCCCTCCAAACTTCGTTGCATTCAACGAGGTGGATGGAATGAAGGTTCACTTTCAAGATCTTGGAAAGACTTGACTCAGATTTTACGAGATCTTAATCAAAGGCTTGTTTTGGAAAAGGGAGTTGTTTCATTTTTTAATGAGGTTGACACAGTAAAAGAACTATCCTCATAACCATTGATTCATTTTTTAACGAGCTTGACACAAGATCGGGAACTATGCTCGTCACTCCTTGTTTTATTTTTTAATGAGGTTGACACAGGAACAAACTATCCTCATGACACTCGGTTTCATTTTTTAATGAGGTTGACACAGGAACAAACTATCCTCAGGACTCCTTGTTTCATTTTTTAACGAGCTTGACACAAGACAAGGAACTATGCTCTAGACTCCTTGTTTCATTTTTTTAGCGAGGTTGACATAAGATCAAACTATCCTCATATCCTGTTCATGGGTCACATGCAAACATGACTGCCAAGAGATGTTCACTGGATGGAAGAATCACGCTTTGGGAGGAACACATGTCATTAGACACCAATGACAGATCAGGTTCCAATGTCCCCAGTAAATGATGTACGAGACCATCTGCATAATCATCAGCAAAGGTGGAGACGGAACGGGCAACCACATAATTGACCTATGGCAAAGAAGGTATTACTTGCGGATAAGAACCGATGGGGGATGACGGTGGTATAGGAGGCACCACGTGACTAAAGAACGACAATTGATTAATAGTCACCATTCTTCCATCGTGCGGAAAACAAACCACACGGAAAAGTGAAGAAACAATAGCCCCCATGGCATAAATATAATCACGGCCAAGGAGAAGACTGAAATCTAAAGCACCTTGGACAACCATCACGTCTATATAGACGATTTTGCCTCCCAAAGTAATAGAAACCTCGGAAGGATCCCTAAAGGTTGACTGGTTCAAATGCCAACAGTTACTGCGTGAATGGCACAAGCTGTGGGGAGCCCAAAGCTTGCCAAGTAGTGAAAGGCATGAGGCTAATCGACGCACCCTCATCCAAGACAGTGCCAGGTACTGCCTTATCATAGGCATGTACTATAATCTGGAAAGGCACATAGGATGGAAGGTGGAAAGCAATCAAGTGAGTCCAGTCAAAAGAAACGACTGAACTACTTGGTGGGGGTATCATATGATTGCCCCCATGCTCAATAGGAACCAAAGAAAGACCCTCTGAATTAGCTGGGATAGAAGGGTCATTCTCGGACTCAGGAGAAACTGACGAGACGAGAAGAACATGAGCAAAATGATCATGATGCTCATCGGGAACAGAGTGGACCACTGGTGGTGAATCCAAGTCGAAACTCTTTCCAACCTGTTGTGGCCAGCAACAACCCCCCTTCTTATTTAGTTTTATTACCAATACTAAATAAGTGGGGTCCTTTATTCAAAAATTTTTAGCGCTTGTATTTCCTTTTTGAATAAAACTTACTATCATAAACTTAGGAGGATACCCAAAAAATCTAAAAAGACTTAAGTTTTATGATAAGTTCGAATAAATCCACTTTCTCAATAAAGAGCGTCACATCGCAAAAAGGTAATGGATGCTTTCCTACAAGCAGAATCCTAAGATTGCGGAATCGCGATGCGAAATCACGCACTAAAAGATACTCATTGCATCACATGCCTCAAATATCACTTAAGGTGAAATGTCTCAAAACCGTCTATATGCGATAGCGAGTCTCGCAAATCGCATTTCGTAGAAAACAGGTTAATGGATGATTGCCACATGCAACGAAACAACGATATTGCGATCTGCGATATTGCGAAGCAAATCACAAAATCTCCTTATCGCAGATCTACAAGGCTCGTTGTTCGAAAAAGCTTTTTCCATAAACCAATGCCCAGTTATGCGCGTTAATGTTAATTAATGAGTTAGTTGGCAATCTAAGTCACCGGATTCGTCCTAAGCCCCCTACAAATCCCGAATCCAACGAATCCGACACGATTCGGTCCGGATTCATGTCCAAATCATATGACATGTCGTGTCCCTTTCCGACACGTCGAATCCGAGGTCGTGTCACGATTTTCAAAAGCGTGTCGTGATTTTGGGACATGTGTCCTGTTTCTAGGACTCACTAAGCTCAGCGCGGGAAAGAAAAGGGCGTGTTTGCTCATTAATATTTTCATTTGGCAAGTGATTTGTGCTGTTGCAACAAGGAGTAGAGCATTTTGGCAGCTTCATGATCAAGTCTAGGCCCTAGTATTGATATGCTCATGGTAATGTTAAATTCTTAAAGTGAAAGTGACATTCTCCTTAATCTTCATTTTCATCCTTTTACTTAAATTTTTAACATTACCATGAAATGACTCAGGATGTTTGAGAGTGGTTCCCGCCTCATTGGATTTCATATGGAGAAAGTAGAATTTTAGATTTCATTCAAAATCCAGCAGACTTATCAGTTTTTCAGGATTTTAGGATTGGCGGATTGCAATGTTTCCATTGAATTTTGTCATGTATTAGGGTTTGGAACTTGTATTTAATCAAGAGCACCAAACCAAGAGCTTCTGAATATGTCGCTCCCGCTCCCGTTTTCGCTCCCACTCCCCGCTTTCGCTCCTGCTCCCAAGTAACACTGTTCCTGATGATATGGATCTGGACACCATTGTTGAGTTGGCGTTGGCCAACATGGATCTCAATGATCCAGTGCTAGAGCCTGTTAGATTTGATGACTTAGAGGGGTCAACCTCCATACCAACAGATGCAGAGGCGACTATGGATATAGGGGAGGAGGAGGATGCAGAGGAGAGTAGTGGGGACCATGATGATGGGGACAGTGATGTTGATTCTGATGTTGATTGATGCCTTGAGGCTTGTATACCTGTAGTTGTTTTATATTTTCTATTTCTATTTGCCATTGACATTGCAATAACACTACCTATGTAACACGTTTTGATTTGATGACTTAATGAGAAAACTACAATTGTCAGTGTGTTTATCTTACTATCTTGTAATTGTAAGCTGTCTTTCAGTTATGAATTATGAATCATGATTTAAATTTTTAATAGATTTATCATTTATGTGACCAGTACCACTGACATCTATTTGAATTTTGTATGTACTATGCATTCTAATAGCTATATACGAAGATCTATGTTTGAAATCAATAAATTTGTATCATTAATTAAAATTTGTGTAAGAAATATGATAATATCTAATTTTAATATATATATATATAATATATATAAATATATATAATATTAAATTTTTTTAATAAATAATATATAACGTGTCCTAACGTGTCCTGTTCCGGGGGGTCAACGTGTCCGAATCCGACACCACGAATCTCGAATCCTACGTGTCCCGAATCCCCGTGTCAGGTGACTTAGTTGGCAATCATTAATGAAGTATGGTTTTGATCTGGTTGAAGAGCCATTTCACGTAGGGTGATATATTTTATATGTTTTCGGCATTTAAAGCTTTTCTGTCATCTTTTCCTTATCATTACTCTTGCCTCATTTGTAAACTGCAGGAGCGAAGAGCAAATAAGTATACATAGCAGTGTTCATGATATTATGGGAAAGAAAGGTAAAGCTCTGAGTTCTGAAGATAAGGAGATGATACCCTTGTACATAGACACCACCTGTAACAAAGATGTCGGTATTACTACTTGGGAAGGCATGTACAGTCTACTCAAGGAAGAAAATCCCAGGGTAATGGAGGTTACAGCTACTGCAGGCTCACACGGGTCTTCTGAGGCGTCAATTACAGAACTATCATGTTATTCTTGCACCGGATAGCAGCGAGGCTCAAAATTCTTCCAAACACGGATATGGTCAAATGCGTACTGGATAGTGCTGATATCACAAAAAGAGAATTTAAAGCTCAGAACCAAGAACTCACTGAGTCATTATCTTCACAAAATTTAAGCTTTATATCCTCTAACAAAAAACATGCAAGAGGCAAAAATCACACTAGGGAAGCCCGGATCGAGAAACGGAGGCAGTTTCCGATGGTGCTAATCGCGCATTGCCAGGCAAAACCCCTCGAAAAGGAAAGCCTCTAATCACTCAGTCCCCTGTAAGCCCGGAAATTGTAGGAAAAAGCGCTAAAGGCAAAAAGCAAAACTTGAACTCTAAAACCAATGGTATTTATTAGGGATATCCTCAAGTGATATGTAAATATTTACCAAATGTACAACACCTACAGACAAGTTGGAGACAGAAGGTTCAAGAGAGAGCAGAGTCCATCAAAAGGTTAACCAAGTTAAATTGGGATTCTTACTGGACATACTTGGTAAAACCACACAGGGAGTGCATGACTCTCAAATGTATCATTAACTCTACCGAGAAGATGGCGCCAGCGCTTGCCGATTCCGTTTTCGCAGGACAGCTAAAGTCGGAAGTCGGCCAGCCAACTCTCCTCAAGCAAATGCTGAACGCTTGCGACTATAAGGAACATATACATAGATAGTTAGTTGCCAGTTTTAGTTTTAATTTTGCTTTACTTTTGCCTGAAATGAGGATGGTCATTTAAACCGCATCTTACATTTATGTAATAAATTATTTTTAGATTTAGCTAGTAGTATTTAAACCCTTCTCATGCATTTAGAGAAGGGTCCTGAAATTTATCAGAAACTTGTCCTCAGAATATGCACTTTTGCACCCTCCGAGGAGGTTTTGATGAATGAATGGAACAGGATTTATTGATATCTGCGTTTAATATCTACTACTGATGTTGCACTTTTGTACTCTTAGTGGATCTTGGATTAAGAAGTGATAGATCATTATTGCTGAAGCTCATGAGTAGAACTAGTTATAAATGGTACTTTTATCTCTTAATTATTTCTGCTTATGTGTTAAGGTGATATTCATGTTTAGTTATTTATATATGAATGCTTGAATGCTTGAGTTATCATTTGGCACTTCTGTACGGTGATAGCTATTTATTTATGCTTAATATATGAGTAACTTATTATACGATATGTTTTCCACAACTGTTTCGTCTAACTTCTTATACGAAATGGTTTATCTTTATTGAATTCTTTTCTCATAGCAATTGAATGATTTTTATTACCAATTGCCATTTGAAATCATTTTAAATCGCATAACTGAAAGATTAAATCTTGGGTTAGTTTTAGAATTAGATATTTCTGTTCATTAGATTACAAGTACATTAGATTTAGAATCAAAGTATTTTACTTAGAAATTATTAGAAAGGAAATATCAATTCTCAACACACACACACATAAATTGGGAAACTGGTCCCATATCCCCAGTTGGACCCACTACACCAAATGGAAAAGGAACTGCTAACCAAGGTTCGGACCGGGTGGGTATCCCCCTTATTTTAGACCCGATTTTCGGGGCTTCAACACGACCAATGGCTGGTCAGGAACAGGCTGAGTACAACCAGGTTAGGGAAGAGAAGGGCAGACAAGAGAAGAATGTAAGTTAATCTCTTTGTCAACCGGGAGAGGGTCTGAAGAGAGCCTTTGATAACCAACCGGAAGTGGAGGTGAAGAAGCTGTAAGACTTTCCAAAACAACGAAAGTTTTATCCATGAGCGGACAAAGGTGAAGGGGATGGTTGCCTTCACACAGTCTATAGGGGAATTGAATCTTCCCTTTCTTCTTACTGTTGCCAGTCGATAGGGTAGTATCATCATGAGCTTTAGAGGACGATGAGGGATGAGCCGGATCATGAGACCAAACTTCCAATATCCTTGGAATAGCAGGACAATCATGAAGAAGATGGTCATCCTTGCACAATTTACAAGGAAACTTAACCTTCTGTAGGGGAGCAGAAGGTGTCACCACTGGTGACGTACTTGGGACATGAGCTGGATGGGTGGCTGGACGCTTGTCCAACTTCTTTTTCTTCTTCGTCTTCCTTTTCTTCTTCTTATCCTCTCGGTTACTGGATGTAGAACTTTCACCAGGCAAAGGAGGAGAGGAGGAAGAAGAAACAGGGGAAGAAGGTGTAGGCTCAACCTTAGAATCATCGTGTCGTGATTCAAACAAAGGAGACAATGGAATAGGAGTCATGACGTTCGGGACCACCGAGGTTGAAAATAACTAAATGGGCAATCCGATGGTTAACCCAGGCAAAGACAATGTTGCCATGTATGGAGCACCAACATTTCCAAGTGGAGGAAGCGGACCAGGAGTACCATCTACGGGAAGACCTTGGCCGGTAAACTCGGGGAAGGTTGCCATCGGGAATGGGCCTAAAAACACATGAACTGTAATCAAGAACTCGAACTGTTACCAGGAATATTTCGTGGGCAGTAAATTTTATGACATAGGAACAAAACTTGACCTTTTCATGTTTTAAGAGTCGAGAAAAGGACGAAAAGGTGACTCTATCTCTTTCGAGGTTTTATGAGCCTGAAAGGACAAGTGCTCAGATGGACCTTTTCTTCTAAGGAGTCTGAAAAGGAACGAAAGTGACTACTCTGGGGAACTAGGCAAAAGGTTTACCAAACATCTCGTAAAATTGCATATACACCTTGGTGATCAAATGAAAACCAAGGACTTTCTGTACGGCAATCAATCTTCCCGAATGCTGTGCTCGGTGCGTTATGGTTTGTAGGGCGGCGGACACGGCTTCCTATGGATATAGGATGATAACCTAGTGGGGTCTCCCTACATATACTTGACGGTACTGAGAGCACAAATCCGTACTAGCGGCTATTGAGTCACAGAAGGAGGAATCACCCAATCTTAAGCGAAAACAATAGTGACTAGGTTTAACGACGCCGGAGCACGTCTCTAGCTTAGACCTCTAAATAATGTGCGTTATGTTCCAATGCTTTGTTAAGTTCATTTTAGAGTCGATCTTGAATTATGTTTCAATTTCCAGGCTTTACTGTATGTATATCAAAACCTAGGATGTAGCTAGAATGAGTAAAGCATCTTTTACTTCGATGAACATTTACTTACAGAAAGGTAGAGAGATCATTCCCAGACCAAGACAAAACCAAGACTAGCAAATGCAATCACTAAGAGACACACTACATAAACCTATCAATCCCTACAGTGCATCGATACTATCATACTACTAATGACAGATATAAAGTTTGCCTTATAATTTCCCAAACATGAAAATTTGAAATGCAAATGTACTTTCACTTTCGTATACTAAATGAATGCAATCTTTTGATTTGATAGCTTTGAATTCTAAAGAAACAGACAAGCAAGCGTGAACCGATTGATCCAAACAATTGTAATCTATGTTTGGTAGTGAAAAATCAAATCAATATCAAAATTGGTTCAATAATTGACACTAAGCATCAATCAGCAAGAAACAAGCAATGGAAAAAGTCTCAAGCAAACCAACAAGACGGCTGCAGATGAACCTTGGACAGACGAGCAACCGAGTCAAATAATTCAAAACTTGAAAAAGCTAGGCCACAAAGCCAAAAATACAAGATTCACTCAATGAAGCCAAAGAGGAAGTACCTTAACCAGGAGCCAACTAAAACAAACTAATAAGCAGGAGAAAGACAACAAGGGATTAACCAGACTGGTAAATTTAGGAGGTAGAATTGAAAAAACAATTCTACAGGAATCGTCGCGGGCGTAACACCAGCAATTACTGACAATTAGCCATTAGCCGTAGCAACAGAGCGACGTCGTCGCGAGAGTACACGTCTCTTCTGCGACGGGCCGATTTCAAGAATCATCGCGACTGTATGACATGATTCAGTGACGCACATGATTATAAAACAGAGACAAGGCGATGTCGGCGCGACTGTTAAGCTTTTTCCAACGACTAACTTAAAAACAATGGAATATGAATGAAAACTCCCAAACAAAGACCAGTCTATCAAGGGATTTCCCAGATTGACCCAGGTAACCCAAAAGACTAACGGTTTAACCCCAAAATTCAAGAGACACTAAATCAAACTCAAACATAACATACAAAGAGAATAACATACGAAGGACTCCCCAGTGGAGTCGCCAACTTGTGAAGTAGGAAAGTGTTCCCTCTGCGGATAGAGGCAACCCCTCTAGCCCTAGAGTGGGTCTAGTCACAACAAAGACAAACAACCATTGATTCCCTTAAATAGTCATCGTTGGAGGACTACCTCAAACCGATGGTTGATGAAGTTCCGTTGCACTGCTCCAACTTCCGTTTCCTTTCCTTAATGAGCAATCAACCTGAAACACCACAAGACAACGACAAAGCACGTAACCGAGAAACAACAATGATCTATTTACTCATAAAGTTAAGAAATCATGAGCGATCAAGTAAATTACATACAAGAGATAGGAAATCATCATTGATTGCATTAATAATGAATCAAGAGCAAAGCTTACAACCAAGTCTTGACGTCGCAAGCCTTCTCGGAGGGTCCAGCCAATATGTTTCTTCAAGCATTCACTCTCAAGGATGGGTCTCCCAACATAACAATATCTCTCTCTCACTCACAAGCTTTAATACAAAGTTAAGGGCACTCCACTACTTTTTACAAACTATTAGCAATCCCACACTTGTCACACTCACGCCAAAGCTATCTACCAAACTCAAAGTACTAGCAGCACTGTCCAACCAAAATCACTAGCAGATCATAGAAAAGGTGAGTGCTTTTATAGGAGAAGGAGTCTCCATGAAATGAGGGAGAGGGAGCTCATCCTCAAGGAAGGTAGCACAAAAGACGGAACTACCATCCCAGAGGGGGAAGGGCGACCCAAACTGACCCAACAACCAGGTCTAGAGACATCCAGAACGCCGACTATTGGAAAAAATTCGCCCAATCTGGATCGTTGCTATCCGTAAACTAAGTTTTCGCGACAACATTGCTAGAGGCAATGCACATAGACCCATCGTCGCGACATATAGCTCATAGCCTCGCGTCAGGCCTAGAAATCTGACCGTTGCGGGAAACAGATGTACACCTGCGACGGGGTCGCGATGAGATCGTTTATGACATGGGATCGTCGCGTATATTAAGGATTTACCTGCGACGAGACAAAAACTTAGGGAATGAGGGTTAATTTGCAGCATCAGAGAGCATTTGCTTAATCTTCTTACATTGGTGGGAAGATATGAACATGTTTGTTTGACACATGACACAACAGAGGGTCTGAGATGAGGACAGTGACAAATTACTGTGTAACACATAAACTTATAAAATATTTTTAATGGATTCATTACCTTTTGAATCCAATTGGAAAGAAGATGAGCCAATCCCTTTGACTTCATATTTTCCATTATCCCTAAGTTCAAGTCTTTGAGCAATCTTCATATCAACCAATTCAAAGTGATGATCACGATTCCCAGTCATGTGCCTAGATGCACCACTGTCCACCAACCATATCTCATCATGACCTGCAATGGCACCTATAACAACCAAGTAAAATGAGTATTCATCATCAAAATCATTCTTTCTAGGCCTTCTCTTATGAGAAGATTCATCAAGCTCAACAACAGAGGCATGATGTTTCCCTTTTCTTTTTCAATCTCCATTCCTTTGATAGTCATCCCTTCAATTTCTTTGAGGACAATGATCTTAATAATGACCATAAGCTTGGAAATGATAACACTGGACATTTATCAAATCTCTTTTATCTCTTCTATCTTGAGAGGGAGGAGGAGGTCCTCTTTGTAGTGCAGGTTCCCTTCTTGGAGAAGATCTTGTAGCAGGTCTTGCATTTGGTCTTCTATTAGAGATTTTCTTTGAAATCTTCCAAAATTAGGTGTTCTTTTGAAACTCTTAAAATGAGCTGCAAAAACTTTTGTGCTTGGATCTTCAGTTGGGTCTCTAGAATGGAGTCTTGACTCTTCTTGAGTGTAGGCAACCCACAACTTATCAAATGAAGGTGCATTTTCCCTTTCACTAATGCTTGCTACAAAAGGATCCCTAGATCTAGGAAAACCACCCAAACTTCTTCACCAATGGCCTTAAGTTGATCTTTTGTTTGAGATATCCTTACAAAATATGATGCCACAATATCATTCTTTGTCAGCTTGATATTGCGAAGTTGACCTGTCAAACTTATAGTTTGGTTGATGTTGTTTATAATATACAATCCAATGATGACATCTTACATTCCCTTGGAAGTTTGTTGATCAACAATATAGGGAATTAGATGATTCCTAACCAATTCTATAATGATATTTCTTGCCAAAATGTCATCTTCCTAAAACTTTTCTTTTCTTGCTTGATCAAATGGTTCAGTCACTTTACCTATAACAATAACCAAAACTTTGTGCCTTGTAAGTAATAGGTCCATCCTAGCCTTCCATGCCCTGTAGATAGTAGCTCCTTCAAGCTTGTTCTTTGCCTTCAAGAAGGAATTCATGATGGAGATGATGAATATGATCAACCAAAAAGCAATGAAGAATCCCAAACTCTTCAAGGTGCTCTCAATGCTTCTTCAAGGTGATCTCAAAACTCTTTACCTTCACCAAAGCTCTGATCCCATGTTGATTTTCTAGTGTAATCAAGACTAGTATAGTTTTTCAAAATTGAGAACTACTTCCAATGATATAATTAGACTTCTTCTAGCATTCCAATCATAAAGCAATTATACATGAAAAACTTCAACCATTCAATTTCATTAATAGAGCAATAGAGATCACAATGAATAGTAAACAAGAGACGAGAAACCAAAAATTAGGCTTCAAGCTAGGGGAAAAACCCGTAAGGGGAAAACCCAACCAATCTTTCCATATGAGAGAGAAATTTTGTTCATCAATAGTACATCAAAAAATATTCCAACAAGATTCCAAAAATATGACCTCAACCATATCCAAGTCAAACCAGTCAAAGGAGAGAGAATCTAGTCAAAACTGGTCAAAATTACAGTTTGCACAGAGGGGCCAAATTTCGGCCTATGATAGCTGAACAGAGGGCCGAAATTCGGTCTTGAAGTTGCCTTAGCAAAACTAGTCGATAACCCAATCAAACCTTCAGTCAAAGCATCAACCAAAGCATGCGGTCAACTCCAGTCAATGAGCCAGAACACCTCTACAATCTTCGGCCCTCCAAGACAGTCAATACCTCAGTCAAACAGAGGCCAAATAGCCCAGGCCAACACAAGTCAAAGCAAAGAAAGAAATGCATGTCAATGCAGATAAGAGAGGCTTCTTTGACTCCTTCGCTTGTGTGGATATGTCCTATAATTTTTAGATGCATGTGTGTGATGATGAGATGCCAAAATGAGCTCCAATGATGCCTTATTTATATGAGTTTGAGGAGGTGTCTTTTCACACATGTGAGCCAACTTTACATTCTTGAGGTCAACTTGGTCAAAGTAAAAAGTATGAATTTTCTCCATCAATTGCGAATGAAAATAGAAACCATAGCTACACAATTTTTCAACACAACATTAATATTTGGAGGGGCAACATTAGGGATGCAATGTCATAAGTGCTCTCATAGGCAGGCTAAATGTTCTCTTCAAGGTGCACTAAAGGTGTCAATCTACCCCCAAGGGACATCCAATGTATCTGTGAGAAACCACATGAAGCATACCCTTAAGGTTAAGTGAGGTCAACATCATTAGGTAAAGAAACCATTAAAGTATCATAGTGGACCACATTCAATGCTACTAGGGGCACACGAATACTTCACACAAACCTTGCCTATAAATGTCTTTCTAGTTGATGATTTGTAAGCAAGATACCACACTTTTGTTATGGATGATTATACAATTAACGTTATTAGGTGTTCCAAGCCCTCAAGTGTTGAAAAATGTAACTAGGTTCGGTATTCATAATGACATGTAATTATGATTTTGTGTAATGAGATGTAAAGAAGAAAAATAAATTTATTGTATTGCTTGCTTCATGGGTTTCATGAGCAAGAGATTTTATTTTTGAGTCATGACTCCCATTGAGAGTCTTTAGGAAGTATTTGTCATCTAGTCATAAAATGATAGTCATTGTCATGTAATGAAGTCATGTTACGCTTTGTATAGAGTCAAATTTGTCTATGTGAAGTATCCTCCAAGGCCTTGTCACTTATCCTTTTCAAGTCGGCCTACAACGATGGAAGAACATGCTAGAAGAAGTCAACCTAACGTCTAGTGATCATGTTGGGCTAAAGGACATGAGATGAGGTGTATATAAAGCGTAACCCAGCCTCACTTGAAGGCAAGCAACTCGACATACATTCGGTGAAGAAGTGCGAAGAAGAAGGGCTACGAAGAGAAGTGCGAAGAAGTGAGGAGAGTTTCTCCTGGGCAAGCGAAGGAAGTTTCTTTTGGGCAAGCAAAGGAGGATTCTTTTGGGCATAGCGAAGAAGGTTTCTTCTGGGATCATCGAAGAAGGGTTTCTTCTGGGGCATCGAAGAAGGTTCCTTCTGGGGGAGGGAAGGAAGGATTCTTTTGGGATACTTGTTTTGGGTAATCAAGATAGAGATCTAGAGATCGAGATTCTCTAGAGGAAGCCAGTGAGATCATAGAGACCGAGTTTCTCTAGGAGAAGTCGAGAAGAAGCAGTGTGAAGTATAGAGACCGAGTTTATCTAGAAGAAGTCGAGGAGAGCGGTTCGAGATCAAGAAGAAAGTCGAGAACATGAAGAGGCAGAGCATCAAGGTTAGTGACAAGGTTCTTGGGAGGATACTAGAGTCAAGGGTCTTTGTCATGGTCTTGGTACTCATCAATCGAAGATCTAGAAGAAGATTTTTGATCGGGTTTTCCTCTCAAGAGGTGAGAGGTTTTGGCCTTGGTTGACAAACCTACATAATGTGTCACTTGTCTTTTATTGTACTTATTGGTAATTGTCTTGATGAAAAGAACACAATAATAACATAACGGAAAAAAGACTATAAGCTAAGAAGTAAAAGTCTATCACAAGAAATTATCAAGCAGAGAAATCTTTTAACTATTCATGCCCTAGATTTTTCAACACCAAGGGGAGAAACAGTTCTTAGGCACACCCATCAATACACAAGTGCTAATATGGTCATGGAATGGGAAAGGCTTCAAGGAAGATGCGATAGCCATGATGCCAACTGAAGGAGGTCCAACATCTGGACTATAATGATGATAAGAAAGAGCAATCATGGATGCGTCAGTTATCCCTTTCCTTGGCTTGTTTTTTCCATCGCTCTGGTGTTCCTTTTACTTCATTGATTTTATTTTCTTGCATATCATGGGTGGACTATTTGCTTTATGCTTTTCCAATACCCCTAAAAGATGTAGTAGTTTATTGCTCATTGGGGTTGGGATTATTACCCACTAAAAGTGGGTATCCTCCAGGAGAAATTTTTTCTTCCCATTTGGTTAGCTAGCCAATCAACAATCATTTGATGACACACATGTAGCGTTACTTCATAGCTCTCCACCTATTCTTTGGTCAATGGTCTCCCCTGTCTAGCATACTTTTTGAAGGAAGGTGGGTCATCTATAATAAGGTACACTAACCATTTCTCTAATTATGTGCTTTCATTTAATGTTTGGGGCATACTAATATAGATCACAGGCCAAGATGGATGATTGATCGCTCTTGATGGTACCCATTTTCCTATACTTCAATTGGGAGATTATCCTTTGCCCCTATTCCATTGTGACCTTTTCTTCCACTATTAGGAGGGGCACTGATTAATAGAGTGTGCCCAAGACAACCCACAATTGCCACCTTCCATGTTTCCCATATATCCATTTCTATTATTTGGGTTGATTGTCATTGGTCATTGACACTGACAACGTATATTCTCGTCTTTGTGTTAGGGCCCAAAATTTTCCCCTAAGAGGTTATTGTCGCTGAAAGAAAGATAAAAGCATATTAAACCCGAAATGAACGAAAATGAAAAATGTAAAAGATATCTGGGACATTGACTAAGTGTTTGGGCAAAAGCCTAGCATGAGCTCTACCCCCCAAGTTAAATTAAATTAACAATTAGGAGAATAATTTCCAGTTGCTACAATAGGATTCCAATTTGGAATTTTCACAGCTCTTGCTCAACTACCACATCTCTACTCTGAGAATTCTTTGCCTTTCTCCTCAAGGTTGCACACACATCAACCTCCAATTTGTAGAGGCTCTTGATCTTGACACCAATCTGCTTGACCTGACCTAAAGAAAAATGCTTTAGGTAGGCCTTCTCATTGTTGAATACAACATCATACCCTTTGTCTTCAATGGCTGCTACTGAGACAAGGTTTTTATTCAATCCTAGAACATACATCACATTCTTGAGATGGAGAAGGGAATCAGACTCCCTCTTGAAGCTCACTATACTAACTCCTTTTGTTAAGTATCTGCCATCATCTCTAAGCTCAATATGGAGTTGCATCTCTTTCTCCTCCAAACTGCTAAATGATTCTCTATTCCCTGTCATGTGGAATGAAGGCCCTGAGCCAATGTACCACACATCACCTCGTGCTGAGCCTTATATGCAAGCTATCAAGGAGAAATCCGATTCAAATTGAGAAGAGAGTGCTTCTCCTACTGCAACATGCTTGCTGAATTTCTTGTTTGGGCATTTTGGAGCATAATGTCCAAACTCATGACAATGAAAACACTTGATCTTGCTAATATCCTTCTTTTCCTTGCCACCATTCTGACTACATTCGATTTGGCCTTGGGCCTTCTTGCCCTTGGCTTTCTTCCCTTTGCCATCTAGAGGAAAGTTCTCCTCATCTTCTATCCCCGATGAGACTCCATCATTTGTGTTCCTCCTTATCTCTTCATGCACAAGATTTGACCACAGTCTCTCCTAATTAGGAAGGTTATATCTGCCATTCACTGCATTCTGGAAACTCTGCCAGGATTTGTGAAGCCCAAGAAGAGCAAGGCTCCAAGCTCTATTCATGGATCTGTCTCTCCAACACCTCCAAGTTCATCCCTCACTTGCGCTAACCTGGATAGATATGTAACAGTGGGCTCATCCTTACCCATTCGAATGCTCCTTAATTTGTTCTTCAAAGAAAGTTTTCTGGCATCACCATTGCTTTCGAAAAGACCAGTAAGGGCCTTCCACATTTGGAACATTGTTTCCTTCCCATGCAAATTTGGAATAATAGGTGTCTAACTCCTTCTAGGATCATCCTCCTAGCTTTGGCAGTATCCTTCCTTCATTGAGTTAGTTGTTGTGCATCTGATGCAAGAGGTTTAGGAATATTAGTCTTGATGTATTCCAAAAATCCATTATCATCTAAATCCCCTTCTAGTGCATGCTTTGTCTTCACACCATAGGATGACGTGATTCTTGTACTAAATGATCTTCTCTCCAATATTCTTTGAATCTAATCAAGGAACTTGATCTCTATCTTGTTTCCTGCTCTGATACCATGTAGAAAATCCTTGAAACCTTGCAATTGCTAATGAGAGCAAACTGATCACAAAAGAAACAAGATTTCTCTACCAAAATTCTGTGGAAAGAAATTTATTTGGGGCACCCAACTGGGAAAAACCCCTCTTTCTTGTATTATCAACTGAGCAATTTGATCTATTATAAAAAACTACTCCTAAAAGTTAGGAATTTCTCTAATTTCCTTGCACAATTACCAAGAGAATTGCTCTGCTTGCTTCTCAAGCTCCACACCACAAAAACCTGTGTGCAATGAATAAATAGATTTGTGCCTTCATCCAGTCTCAACAGGAAATTCAACTTGCATGACCTACTAGGGCTAAATTTAGTTGCTGCAACTAGTTAGCTGAGAGTCAATTGAGTTAACAAAAGTCAACCTACTCAACTAAACTCATAACTATCTCTATTCTAGAACTAGTGATCAGTGAATTGACAGACACTAGTCGTTAGCTCCACTAGATAGCTAAATTTTAGCTAACGAGTAGTACACACTTCACTGAAAGCGATATAACCCGAATTAACTGACAATAAACTAGTGATAGGCCACATCACACATGTTAACTGATAGCTAACTCAAGTATCTATGAGACTAAATTCGAATTAACAACTTTGACTAAGGTACAAGTCAAAGAAGCCATTCGTTGCTACAATTTCAACGAATGTTACCAGACTCGAAATCAACAATAAATCGGCAAGGCAAAAGAGCATAGAGTTTTAATCAGATTGGGGAGAAATCGGTGAATTCAATAAATAAAGATATACACATATATTGAATTAAATAAAACATTTTAAATTGATATTCAATAAAGTAATGTGCAAACAATGCATAATATCAATAGATTTCCAAAATATCATGAATGAATAAGTAATTCATATATGTTATGAGTCCAAACATGAACCAAAGTACTGAGTCCTAACTCCTAACCTTTGACTAGATAGAACCAGAAGCATTTGCTTTTAAAAGTTTATAAAATATTGCATACTAATCAGTAAAAGAGCATGAACCGAAATCTCTTGATTGCTGCTAAAACGATACGATAATGGTTTGCTACTGAAATCTCTGACAGAGCACATGTTGAAGCTATACTGGGGCACAATGCACACTATACCTCTATTACACTATGACTCTATTAACATACCTCTGTTACCTTCTCGGCGTATGAGTTGCGGGTCTGAGCAGTGAGAACTCAGTTACAAGCTTGTTACCCACCATTTTGTGGGTGATATCACTAGGAGAATTTTTTTCTCAAAGATGGTCCTTAGTCGATAGCCAGCAGCCTCTTCCAGCCACCAACTAGCTTGTTATGCCTTTTATGCGCCCTGAGCCAATCATGTGGTCCCTCACCCCCCTGCCATGATTGTATGTGTGAAGGTGGGCCTCCTGAACCTAAAGGTATGCCTTGTCATTTAGTAATTGCGTATTGTAGTTTGCTGATCATGGGCAATTCTGGGCATGGATTAATGGGGGGAATTGGCGGAAAGAATGGGCTAGGTCTGTGCTCTTGTCCCCTAGACCCCTTTTGGGTGTTAACCTTGGATTCTAGTCCCATGGAATCTATTTTATTGACCGTTTGGATTTAGGGATGGTACTTCATGAGAAACCTTGATTTTGGTTGCGTGGTCCCGCTCCCTTATCCACATGTATTGCCCCCTTTCCACTCATTATGACCCTATTCATCATTTCTTCCACCTGGGTCCACATTCCTCCATTGGGTCCACATTGGGTTGGCTCTCCCCTTCCCCTGCCCATACCTTGGGTCAGGCATGGAATGATGCCTTGGAGGTTGATGCAACTAAAAGGAAAAGTAAAAGCATAAATGGGCCACAATCAATAGGAAATGTATCACAAAATGTAAAAAATGGCTAGGATAAACACATTTAGGATGTGGGAAAAAGCCAATACATGAGCTCTACCCCATCATCATGGCTATCACGCTGGTTACTATAGGCTTTGTGAGCCTCCTTTATCATTTAGGAACCCCTGAATGTCCCAACACCTAGTGGGCAATGAACCACCCTACTTTAAAAGGGGTATCCATTGCTATATCTCACACATCATGCTCTTACCCCTTGAGGCCCGAGCAGTTAATAAAAGAAAAATCATAGAAGGCAAAAGACGTATAAGAAGGGTGGAAAAATCCAGGTTGGGGCACCTCATTTACCAGGATTGCTCCTCATATACATTATATGCCCAAGTGTGGGCTTCCCTTTTACTAACTACCCTTGTACCCCAACATGTGCCCTAGTGCCGCCCCTTTGTCATTCCCTACTCCTTTCATCTTTTGTCGCATGCTACCACCTTTAAAATGATGTACCTTGGACACTTGGTTAAACCACCTAATGGGATACTTGGTTAACCCCATTTGGAGCTTGGCGACATTAGCACATGCCAAAGCTCATTATGCAAGGGCATGCCATTATGAAGTCCCCACTTGTTGTCCATGGTTTGTAAGCTCTTTTACTCTATTTCCTTGCTGACTTGTTGTACTGGAAGGCTAGGGGATGCATTGGGTCTTATGCAAGATTGCGGTTAGTCTCCATCTTGGGTTTGGTCTCCCTATATCGTGTCCTAACCCTCCAGAGGGCTACAATGACACATGTAGGGTGTGTGTCGAGAGCCATGGGCCTCCATAGTAGTAGACAACACACCATGGATCCCAAGAGATGTTCAGAGATTGCTCGAGTTTCACCTATTGGATGAGGAAGATGCAACTGATTCACTTTTGCCCAGCCAACCTCACAATTGTACCATGCACTTGGCAGATGACCCAGGACATGTATGTTGATGTGGAAACACTTACACCATCATTTGAGCCCTTATAGATGGCCTACAAGCATCTTAGACTTACTTGGAGATCCATCAGGTCACTTGTGTGCCCTCACAGCCATTGGGAGCACCATAGGTTTATTATGCGGAGAACAAGGGACCACGCCTTGCCCCCTTACTTTTGGAAGTCTAATTCATCATTTGGGCACTTATGGATGGACTTCATTAGGGCACTCAGAGAGCCCAGTGACATGCATTATTGATTATTCGACTTCTTGGGAGGCTTATTATTTTGTTTATGAGCTAGTTTGGTGGGCTTGCCACCAATAGATAGTTATTTGCACATTATTTTTGTTGGTGGGCTAATGTAGGCTCAAGTTAGGTAATTCAAACTCCTAATGAGTGTATACATTGGATCATTCTCTCTTGAGAATTTCACACTTCTTTCTTGGAAGATGAATTGGAGCATGGATGAATTTTGATGTTTGGATTGGACTTTCTTATCTTGGAGTTTTTTATTGGCAAATATGTTGATGGTTGGATATGTTCTCTTACATGTAAGTACACACAGTTAATGCTATTCTTGTTTTACTTTGTCATATGCATTGGAATGGGATTTTCTCTATACTAGGGCTAATTGCTGCATTGCATAATTGCATAATTGCGAAATTGTGGAATTATTGTTTCTATATAGCATCTCTCAATGTATGGGCCATGTATTGTTGAATAAAATCTCCTAGCGATAATTCTACCATTGAATCTATCTTGGTAAGCCGTCTCTTTTTGCAATGAGAAGTATAAGCTTTAAGGTCCCTTCTTCTTGCCCTAAAGGCCAAGTGAAGTAGTACTTGAGGCCTCCTTGACTGAGAAAGGAAGTCCTTTCTCATCATTCTCTTAGATTCCATTATCCCCATGGCATTAGGCACTCATCTACCAATAGGTGGTCACTCAAAGAACCATTTTTCTTCAACTTTCCATCTTCATTCTAGGTCTAGCCACATTGGGCCACCTAGGGCGTTACTTTCCAGACAAAGTAGCCATAGAAAACATTTGATCTCCTAGCCTCTGTTGCACTGGTGTGTCTTCAAGGTCTCCTCCAAATTTAAAAAAAATCTGACAGTGGGATTGTGAGATATCCCATAAATCTGAGATCAAACTTTGCCCTGGTGTTCCCTAGGTTAGTACCTCATAGGATCAATTTGACACCTCTAAGTGAAAACTCTTGTTTTGTTCCTTTCTCCTTCCTTGTATGGGTTAAGATAATCATTGGTTGCTAAATGTTGATTTTGGGTAGCATCAGATGTGCTCTAATATCGAAATTTTGTGGAGGGGCTAGAACACATGAGATCTCCAAGACCTATAAATCGTTTGGAGAAATTCCACCCTGATTGTGAGTTATTAAAATAATGAATATTTTTAATGGGGTTCTCAAGTCTAAACTTAGGAAAATAAAAATATTAATGGGTATTAATAAAAATATGTGTGAGAAGCTTCTAAGAGACAAGGATCAAGTCCTTTTTAATGTTAGTCGTTGACTAGGGACTTAATCTCGGCCGTGGATTCATCAAGAAGAAAAGTATAAGAGGATGCTTGAGGGTCAATTGGAGATACACAAAGTTGATCAGTCAATTGATTTTTTTGAGGCGTGGTTTGCTGAAAAAATCGAACAAGTGATCTGAGTTGCAGTGCGAGGGGAAGAAATAGAGATTTGGATCGGAAAGGAGTTTCGAGCCAGAGAGTACGTGGCAACAATAGCATCAGAGAGGCAACGCAGAGGCCTACGCAACCTAGGAGGGGATCACGCAAGCTAAGAGGGTCTCTTGCAGTGGCAATGTAGAGTATTCATCAGAAGTCCGAGATTTTGCTAGAGAAGTGAGGTTTTGAGCCATGAGGGCTGAACAACAATCTTCCTCCAGCAAATCGATCCAGCAGAAGGGGTGACGTAGTCTTTTGAAGGCAAGACAGTGGCCCATGCAGTGATTGCGTAGGGACTTCGCAATATCTGCCAGGAGGAGCTAGATCCCTCATTGGATCAACTGTGACTTGGGTAACGAGGCAAACCCTCGTATGTATTTCTTGTTGCCAAGATTTCTCTGAAAGGTTAGCCGGCGTGAGAGTCAACTTGTTGTTCTCAGATTTTGCTTGCTTAATAATGCAAACTCTCTATCTGCTGCACAATTTTCCCTCATTGGGCTTTTTCGGGGATGTGTTGTCCAAAAATAACGGTGTCCCTTGTGTGTTTGTCTCATATATTGTTTCAGTTTATGTTATGTATGTCAGTGTAGTCTGCAGTAGTGTTTTTCATCATTGTTTATAATTAAATAACTTGTTGAATGAAATAACAAGTAGGAGATAATAAACCAGAGATTGCAGTAGGATTTTTGTTTGTAAAGATTCAAAATTTTTCACATGGTATCATAGCATTGTAGATCATAGGATATTGAAGCCATCATCCAGGAGATCCAACAAGAGACAACTGTCTCGAGTGACAACACTATTAAAGAGCCAGAGAACGCAGAGGAAGGGTGACACAGTGCAAAAAAAGTGACGCAGAGGATCACGCAGTGCATGCGTAAACTTTCTGAGCCAAGAGGAGGAGATGCAGTAGCCGAGAGGAGCTCATGCAGTGGTTGCGTCAACTCTTTGGGCCAGGACAGAGCCTGATGGGTTCATATCAGTTAGTTTCCGGGGAAAAAGGCGCAGTGCAGATTCGATCTGTGGTGCTAGTGGGATGCTGTTGTTGTTGCAGAACAGTGTCTATGGAGACGAAGCCGAGGAAGAGGGAGTCACTGCCTTAACGGATTTCTTGCCAAAGAAGTCTTGGTTCGGGTTACTGAGCAACAGTAAAGGAGGATTGGTGAAGGGGTGATTTGACATTATTTGGTAGGAGGATTTCTATGAAGGAAATCAGGACTCAGAGGGAGTCTAGAAGGAACTTGTTTCCTCGAGGATTTCTACTGCCAAAGAAATCTAAATCTTAATCTTGCTGGGGCAGCAGCGAGAGATGGAGAAGAGAACTTGTTCTATACTTGTTCGAGCAAAAGATGGCAGTTAATGGACTGAGGGATCAAGACAGATTGGATGGATCATCCAACTTTGTCATCTGGAAGGCCAGGATCCTAGCAGTCTTGGACGAAAATCGCATCAAGGATTATGCCTTGAAAGTGGTAGCTATACTAGTCGATGTTGGTCCTCGCAAGAAATACAAGGATGCTCAAGCAAAGGCGAAGTGCATGATTTTGGATGGGGTCAAGGATCATGTGGTCCCATAGATTGCTGAAAAGGAAACAAGGGAGATGTGGGAGGCTTTGACCACCTTGTATGAGGGAACTTCAATCGAACGGAAGATGTTGATTGAGAACTAGCTGAGACAGTGTTATATGCAGAAAGGAGAAGAAATCGATACCTTCCTTCTCAGGTTGCAAGGGATTCGAGACCAACGGACTTCCGTGGGGTCTACACCAGATCCTGAGTTCATTGTCAGGACTGCCTTGAAAGCAGTCACTGAAGACTAGGAGACCTTTGTCCAAAGCATGTTGGGAAGGGCTTCCATCCCCAGTTGGGAGGAGATGTGGGAGCTCTTCGACAGGAAGAAATCAGGGGGTTAACCAAGGCAGGAAGTAGCGACAAAGGAGTCAGAGTCAAGGAGGAAGAGGTAGATGCAACTCTCGCATCAACGGGATAGCCAGGGCAGCAGAAGAGGAAAAAGAAATACATAACCAAAATTAGATGCTTCAGATGTGGGGGACTGGGACATTTCATCACTGAGTGCTCTCGGAAGAAGGACAAGGAAGACAAGTCTAACTCAATGGCTGCTCCAACAAAAGTTGATAAGGAGGACGATGACGAGGATTGCGCCATGAGTGCTCATGCACCTCTAGAGAAGAGGTGGGGTGACATTGAGCTGTAGTCGGGAGGACTACATAGGGGTAGGATCCTTGAGGTGCCCAAACTCTTGGATTACATATGGCTACTGGAGCCCTTAACAACAATAGTGGAATGATGGGAGTCAGTTGGTGCAAGGGATGATGAAGTGACAGTCGCAGAGCTAGAGTGCCAAAGTCTGAAGGAGCGCAGTAGAGTGTTGAGCAGCGCGGGAGGCACATATCCGATACAACAACATAGTAGCATTAGAGGGTCATCAACAGAGGTAGCTTCAGCATCACAGGGTATCTAGGTTGACCAGCTTGTCAACTTTGGGTGGCTATTCGGTTGCTTACTTCTCAACAACTGAGTTGTAGTGCAACAATTAGCAGTGACTGTGCTATGGGCAACATGATGCAATATATTGAGAGGGAGCTATAGTACAGATGTAGTAGTAACAGTGGCAGTGTCATGGATAGTGGTACAGGTTGCAACAGTGCAGTGGATGAAGGCAACAAGCCGAGCATCAACAACACAGAGGACCGATGCCATGGATCAGTGTGATACTTGTGCTGGGAAGTATTGCTAGAGCACATTCCTTGCTAAGAGGGAGTGTTGATTTTGGGTTGCATCGAATATGCTCTAGCTCCGAAATTTTGTGGAGGGGTTAGAACACATGAGATCTCCAAGGCCCAGAAATCATTTGGAGAAATTCCACTCGGATTTTGAGTTATTAAAATAATTAATATTTTTAATAGGGTTCCTAAGTCTTAACTTACGAAAATAAAAATATTAATGGGTATTAATAAAAATATGGGTGAGAAGCTTCTAAGAGATGAGGATCAAGTCTTTTTTAATTTTAGCCACTGATTAGGAACTTAATCTCGGCTGTTGATTCATCAACATGGAAAGTATAAGAGGAGGCTTCGATTTTTTTGGGGCATGGTTTGCTGAGAAAATCGAACAAGTGATCTGAGTTGCAGTGAGCGGGGCAGAAACAGAGATTTGGATCAGAAAGGAATTCCGAGCCGAAGAGTACCTGGCAGAGAGGCAGTAGTAGCATCAGAGAGGCAGCGCAGATGCCTATGCAACCTAGAAGGGGCTCATGCAGGCCAAGAGGGTCTCTTGCAGCGGCAGTGTAAAATATTCGTCAGAAGTCCGAGATTTTGCTGGAGAAGTGAGGTTCTGAGTTGGAAGGGTTGAACAACAATCTTCCTCTAGCAAATCGATCCAGCAGAAGGGGTGACACAGTGTTTTGAAGGCAAGATGCTGGCCCACGTAGTGTTTGCATAGGGACTTTGCAATATCTGCCAGGGGGAGCTAGATCACTCATTGGATCAGCGGTGACTTGGGGAATGAGGTAAACCCTCATATGTATTTCTTGTTTCCAACATTTCTCTGAAAGGTTAGCCGGTGTGAGAGGCAACTTGTTGAACTTAGATTCTGCTTGCTTAAACAAACCCTTTATCTGCTGCACTGGTTTTCCCGCATTGGGTTTTTTTGGGGACGTGTTCAAAAATAACGGTGCCCCTTGTGTGTATGTCTTATATATTGTTTCAGTTTATGATTTGTATGTCAGTGTAGTCTACAGTAGTGTTTTTCATCATTGTTTATAAGTAAGTAACTTGTTGAATGAAATAGCAAGTAGGAGATGATAAACCAATGACTGCAGTAGGATTTATGTTTGTAAAGATTCAAAAATTTTCACACTAAACTCCTTCCCCTTAAGCTAGGTTGGGTCAACTTGGTCCTATGTGGTCCCATACCTTTGAAAAGTTAATTCTTTAAGAACCACTTGGGAAACCAAGTTCAATAAGGATTTTAGGGATTGGGAAACTCCTTTGCGAGGTATATTCCTTAAACCTAGCCCTTAAATCTTCACCTCCTTCTCTTAGAAAGCTTTGTACCTTGTTTGAAGAGCAAGCGAGCTCCATTCTTAATCTCCTTCTAGGAAAATGGTCATTAGGGTCACTGCACATCCATTTGTTGATTCATCCGTCACAAGTGACTTTCTATATATCGGGTCTCCTCCCATCGGTGAAAATCCATAAAGAGTAAGAAGTCTTAACTGATGTGACAGTGGGCTAAGTCTCCATTGTTGCCCTGGACTTAGCAAGTTGTCCCTTTAAAGGCCCCTTTTAGGTCCCCTGCTAGTTTGAGCGGTAATATTTTGGCGCTGTCTGCGGGGAAACAAAACGTGTGTTTTGTTCCCCATATGACATATTGACATTATTGTTCGCAACTCCATTGGAAGAACAAAGCCTGGTTCTTCATTGAACTTCGAAGTCAATACTTGTAGGGTGAAGCAAGCATTTCTTAAGGCAATTTTAGTTCACCTTGGCGATTCTCATGATATTAATATATAAAGATCAGTGGCTTCTAAAAAGCTTCATGAGTGGTTTCTTGCTTTGGATATCACATGGGTTCCAAGCTACCCAAATGGCTTTGAGTGGAAGTTTATGCAAAATATGCCACAATTCAAGGGTGATCCATCCACAACAATGGAGCACATAGCAAAACTTATGAAGCATGCTTCCGAAGTTAATGTGGTTCATCTAGACAATCTCATGGAGTTATTTATTGCTTCTTTCAAATACAATCACTGAGGATGGCTCAACTCGTGTGAGGCTAAAAGCATTTCATCATTTATGAAGGTGCTCAACAAAATCATAGAGAATATGGGACCCAAATTCCAATCTAATGAGGCTACTTGTGAAACCCTAGAGGAAGCCCTTCGAAGGGAAGGTCTCATTAGTCAAGATGAAGAAGTTGAAGATAACCTTGAGGATCTTAGTGATGAGTAGGAAGATGAGTCCTCGTTAGGTCCACATGATGAACAAGGTGACTGTGAAAATACATGTGTTGGGAAGGATGAATTTATGGAAAGTGAAATTGAGACCAACCTTGCCTTCCTCAAGGATATTACTCTCGATGACTCTTCTTTTGAAAGCGTTGAGGAAGATGATCCCATTAGCCCCTTGGAAGAGGATAGATTACTTCCGCATTGAAAAGGAGAAGTGGGAAATCGTTGGTCCTCAATTTGATTGTGCTCCCATTTATGATACCTACAAGGAGGATGAGGTTGAGAGTGGTCCTCCCCTTCTCTTGGGTATTGTTTATGATGTCATATCCATCGATACGCTTGGGAAGGAGAACTATCATTTTCCCTTGCATGAAAGGGAGGAATTGAATATGATTGATTCTCCTTTTTGCGAAGACCCTATCTTTGATACCAACAATTATAGGATTGATAAGACCCTTGCTCATACCTCCCTTCCTTATGTTTCTGGGAGAATATTCAAATCACTCAAGCCTCTAGAGTTGGATTTTCAAGAGAAAAATCTCGTTGAGACTTCACCCTGCCTTTTTCCCTTTTCTATTGTTGATCATTTTGAGTTGTCATCAAGTGATTTCCTTACCCCTTGTCATATGATCTCAAGTGACCATGAGCCCCTTCCCTAGTTTGAGTATAGTGTTAAGGAAATGGCCCTCATTGATTATACTTTACCTCCTTGGACACACCCTCAGGGTTTTGATCACTCCATGAAGCATTGGATTTTATGCAGGATTGCAGGCGGTCTCCATCTTGGGTTTGGTCTCCCTATACGGGTTCCTAACCCTCCAAAGGGCTACATTGGTACATGTAGGGTGTGTGTTGAGAGCCATGGGTCTTCACAACAATAGACATCACTCCATGGATCCCTACAGATATTTAGAGATTGCTCAAGATTTACCTATTGGATGAGGAAGATGCTCTTGATTCACCTTTTCCCAGCCAGCCCCACAGTTTTACCATGCACTTGGTAGATGACCCAGGACTTGTATGTTGATGTGGCATCAATTACACCATCATCTGAGCCCTTATAGATGGTCTACAAGCATCTTTGACTTACTTGGAGACCCATGAGGTCACTTGTGTGCCCTCACAACCATTGGGAGCACCACAGGTTTATTATGTGGAGAACAAGGGGCCAAACCCTTGCCCCCTTACTTTTGGAAGTCCAATTCATTATTTTGGCACTTATGGACTCTATCAGGCCCCTTTGAGAGCCCAACGACATGCATTATTGTTAAAATTGGCAACTAGGGCCAAACTTCATGTGGGTCATCTTATTCATGGCCGATAATATGTTCATTAGATTCCTCTCGTCGAGAGGTGTAGGATTGATCTAAAGATCATCCGATTCCGATAAGTATTCATGGAGATATGAATTTATTTTGATTATGGAATTATTATCAAGCTGACCTACAACTTATGTAGGCTCAGAACCCCAACAATTGCATCTATTCAAACATCAACAAGGAGGATTTTTCCTCATTCACACTCACTCATCTCATCACATCTCTCTCTCTGTCTACTGCGCAGAAAAGAGTCTATTTTCTACTGTGCAGAAAAGGGTCTCTCTCTCACACATGTGAAGCCGAAAGCTATTGAAACTGACGCTGCAACTGTAGATCCAAACTTTGACCAGCGTGGACCATCAAACCTCCTCTTATGATCTGTGATGTAGGTTCATCTGAACCTTCTCTGAAGGCTGCAACTTTTGGTGGTGGAATCAAGTCAATCCGACAGACGGTTTGCGAGATATTGATTGCCCTAGTTTGAAGGAAGCTGCTGAAATTGAAGCTGCAACTGCAGAAGTGAAGTTTGACCTGCGTGGACTAGGAGATCTCCTCATCTGAACTGCGCTGTAGGTTCATCTGGACCTCCTCTGAAGGATGCAACTTTTGGTGGTGGAATCAAGCCGATTCGATGGTCGGTTTGTGAGATATCGACTGCCCTAGTTTTGATGATGAAGCCGCTGATGCTGATGCTGTTGATCTAGGGTTTGCTACTGTTGATATAAATTAGATTTATTGTACTATTTCTCTCTGCTGAATTATTGAAGATAAAAGAAGATTTGATCAAAGGGTTTCCACACACATTGTGGGGTTTGTCCCTAGCTAGCCGCCACATCTTGTGTCTCTTGTCTTGGCTTGTGTTTTGTCGATCGTTTAATGTTGTATCTGCACTTTACTTTATGTACATGTGATTGCTAATCTGTGGAATATAATAAGAAAAAGAAGTAAACTGTTATAAGCATAGAACATACCATAACTTAACATGGTATCAGAGGTGAGGTGAAGACAAAACCCAAGCAAGAGCAAGAGCAATCACCGAAGAGAAGATTGGCAAGGCTATCCTAAAAGAACTATGGGGTCCTCAACACTCTTTCTTGCTGAAGACAAGCTCCGTGAGAAAGCTGACTATCACGGATGTAAGATGTCTATTGATCTAACCTAGAAGATCGAGGAGTGCTGGACCATGTAAGAGGCAATATTGTTGAGCCTCCATCAAATGCATCTGCTGCTGCCTGGAACAAATGGAAAAAATGGAGAAGTCAAAATAAAGAAGATCATCCGGGACTCTATCGACAAGCACTTGCTGGCCTACATCTCTGAACTGGACACCTCCAAGGAAATCTACGATAGACTGGTGAGTATATTTAAAGTTAATGATGCAAATGAAGTTTTGTTTCTTAGAAATAAGCTGAAGGAAATCAAGAAGGGTAATGACGAGAGTATGCAAGCATACTTCTTAAGAATCACCGAGATCAAGAACAATCTCCTATCTATTATGGAGACTTTTACTGACAGAGAAATGGCACTCACGACTCTTGGAGGATTACCATCCAAATGGTATGTGTTCAGGACTACTCTTCTGAACAATAATGTAATTCTTGGTTTCAAGGAATTAATGGCTAGATGCATTCAAGAAGAAACAAGGGTAGAAGAGCAAGAAATGCCCTTGCCTAAAGGTCCTCCTGCTGCCTTTTCTTCTCATGCTAAGAAAATAAATAATATCGAGTCTAAATCAAAAAGAAAGGCTGGACCTAAGGGTGGAAGAAAAGGACGATGTTACATTTGCAATAAAGCAGGTCACTATGTAAGGGAATGCCTTGATAGAAAGGACTCTCACCGTGACGACGATCAAAATCCCTCTCATGGTAATCGAAGGGATGGAAAATTCAATAGCAAAGGTAAAAGGAATGCTGGAAATCAAAGAAGAGGACAACCATTCAAGAAGGCTAGAAATTCCAAGATGTATCAAATGCACCTGACCTCCGAAAGAACCTGGTGTCCATCTCGGCAATGGTAGACAAAGGCTACACGGTAACTTTCAGGGATGGCAAGGTACGTTTATAGAAAAATAATGTTAAAGATACCTTTACTCTTGGGTTTTGTGTTGATTCATTATATCGGGTCGATGAAATTCAGGTAGGTGTCATGTCTTATGACACATCTCTTCAGTCCGAACTTTGGCATTGGAGGTTTTCCCACCTTCATTGCAAAGATGTACCCGATGTAAGACATATGGTAACAGGGATGCCTGAATTCTGAGTAGAAAAAGAAGGTGTATGTTTGGGATGTGTCGAAGGAAAGCTCAAAAGGGGATCATTCCCCTCAAGCCAAAGTAAGACCTCCAATATATTTCAGTTGGTTCACTCAGGCATACTTGAGGTTGGCATTAAGAGGGAGACTACTACACCACATACTCCAAAGGAGAATGGTGTGGCACTGTATGATTGTGGAAGCTGTTTTTGTGGGTAGATGATGTAACAATGCTTTATGTGGAAGAACTGATGGATCTTATTTATCCACCCGAGCCTTCCTCTTCCAGGAAGAGGCCTTCATGGCTTAGGGGGATACTTGATGATGCTGAAAGACATGCTGCACCCCGAGGAACCTTCCGTGAAAGTAAGAAACCCAGCAGGTATCAGGGATACCTGACCAGTATGAGCACAATCATACAAAATGAGCCTTCATCATTCTCAGATGCCGTCAAGCATCAAGTATGGAAGGATGCTATGACCATTATGGAGAATGATGTCTGGGAAGTAG
>APFE030896217.1:199424-219777 GCA_000404065.3 Pinus taeda | reverse complement strand
GGCTATGGTGAAAATACTAAAGGCTATAGAATCTATGTAGTCGGTCAAAGGGAAGTCGTGATTAGTCATGATGTCACCTTTGACGAAGATATGGCTCTCAGCAAGGTGGACAATCTTCCGACTTTAAGGAGCTCTCAAGTAGCCGACACCACGGAACCGAAAGAAAAGGATGATGAATCAATGCTTGATGTAGAAGAACCCATGGATCCGATTGATCCTCATCCACATGAGCCTTCCTCTTCTAGGAAGAGGTCGTCATGGCTTAGGGGGATACTTGATGATGCTGAAGGACATGTTGCACCCTGAGGAACCTTCCGTCAAAGTAAGGAACCTAACAAGTATCAGGGATACCTGACCATCATGAGCACGACCATACAAAATGAGCCTTCATCATTCTCAAATGTCGTCAAGCATTAAGTATGGAAGGATGCTATGACCATAGAATATGAGTCTATTATGGAGAATGATGTCTAGGAAGTAGTTCCCAGACCCCGAACAAGACAATTATTACTTCAAAATGGCTTTACAAGATAAAGCATGCAGCAGATGGAAGTACGGAAAAGTATAAGACTCGTTTTGTTGCTCGTGGTTTATCCCAGAAGGAAGGTATAGACTATGATATTTGCACCTATTGCCAGATATACGACCATCCGCTTGATCATAGCCCTTGTGGCTTCACAAGGATGGAACCTACATCAGATGGATGTCAAGACCGCGTTTTTGCATGGTTCGGTCAATGAAGAGGTCTACATGGAGCAACTCGAAGGATTTGAGATTTATGATTGAAAATCAATTGTATGCAGGTTGAAGAAGGCTCCCTATGGGCTGAAGCAAGCACGTCGAGCATGGTATCAGAGGATCGATAGCTACTTGATGAAAGCTGGGATTCACTAGGAGTGAAGCCGATCCTAACCCTTACCTTAAGGTTGAAGATGACAAGCCTCTCATATTGGTGTTGTATGTTGATGACCTCTTTCTAATAGGTGCATACCCTCTCATTCACAAATGTAAGAGGGAGCTGGCTTTTGAATTTGAAATGAAGAACCAAGGACTTGAAGTGTGGCAGAAGCCAAGGGAAATTTTCCTATCTCAAAGAAAATATGTGGTGAAAATTCTGAAAAGATTTGGTATGATGGATTGCAAGCCTGTGACTACCTTGAGGATCTTAACTTTCAGAAGTTATATGGTAGTGATGTCCGACCAGATTTGGGAAATGCCTTTTCAAAATCTCATTCGCGTTGATGTTCTTGGTGAACCTCCGTCCGAACATATGTTTTGCAGTTAGCATTGTGAACTCATATTTGGTTGAGCCTCACTAGATTGGTGCCAAGAATCTTCTGAGATGTCTTCAGGACACAATCTCTCATGGATTGAGATACACTGTGGGAAATATGAAACTGCATGATTATTTGAATGCTGATTAGGCAGGTAGTGTGGAGGATCACTGGAGCACTTTTAATGTTGTTTCTCTTTGGATTCTACTTCGATATAATGGATGAGCAGGAAGCAGAAGTCGGTTGCCATAAGCGCTGCCGAGACTAGATACATATCTAAGTATGATTTCATATGAAGCTGCCTGGTTGGGGAAGCTCTTCAGTGAGCTGTTTGAACACATACCACTGTGATTTTCTGTAACAACTAGAGGTGGGATTCGATTATTGAGGAATCCTGTATTCATCGATTGCTCCAACAGATAGACATCATCTGGGATATGGTAAGTCAATGACCAAGGAGACTCCATTGCATTAAGATGATGTATAGGTCGATATACCTTGTCAAAGCCTCGAGGAAAGATCTAATTTGTGATTTTCCCAAACGACTTGGAGTCATCAAGCAACCCTTGTACAAGGGTCCTACATGTTGCATACATTGAGCTCTGGGAGCTCTGAGGGCTTGCAGTTCTTACTGGAGCAACATACGACCACAGGGTGACTTACCCTCCCCTGGTGGTGCACATTGGAACAAGATGATTCACTCTCTTGTGGAACAGGATAATTTGCTCTCCTGTGTAGCAGGATTAATGTGTTCACCTGTGAGGCCTGGATTGATGTGTTCTCCATGGCGATTATGGCAGGGTTGATGTGTTCTCCTGTGAGGCCTAGATTGATGTGTTCTCCTGTGAGGCCTGGATTGATGTGTTCTCCTTGGCGATTGTAGTAGGATTGATGTGTTCTCCTGTGAGGACGAGATTGATTAAGTTCTCCCGTCGAGACATCCTACCCATGCAGTCTGGGACTCATGGGAAGTACCTCTCATCTGATCAATGAGCAGGGAAATGAAGTTAGGGACCATAGTAGTACCAATGGACGCATCATTGTATCTGCTGTACTCCCTACGCTAGGATGACCTCCATAGATCTGGGATCAATGATACTGGTCTGGGACCAGTGGTAGGAGTGGTACATTCTATGACACTAACTTTGGGTTGGTTGTTACTGGTCTGGGACCAGTGGTGCACTCTGAGACTAACTTTGAGTCAGTGGAGGATGTTACTGGTCTGGGACCAGTGGTAAGAGTTGTACTCACTATGACACTGACTTCGGGTTGGTTGAGACTGGTTTGGGACCAATGGTACATACTCTGAGACTGACTTTGAGTCAGTATGATACATTCTCGATCATTTCTTCTTCTTCATAATTCGGACAAAAGCAGAGCAGAACAGAACAAAACAGAGCAGAGCATAATAGAGCAGAGCCGTACATATTAGTATAGGGCAGAACAAGACAAAGCAGAACAGGCAGAATAAAGCAGAGCAGGGCAAGGGTCAGGCTGTACAGGGCAGTGCATTTGATGGATGAATAGTAGTGACCGACAGACATATTGCATATGAAGTTCTCCCTAGTTGAGAGGGAGTGTTAAAATTGGCAACTAGGGCCAAACTTCATGTGGGTCATCTTATTCATGGCTGATAATATGTTCATTAGATTCCTCTCGTCGAGAGGTGTAGGATTGATCTAAAGATCATCTGATTCCGATAAGTATTCATGGAGATATGAATTTATTTTGATTATGGAATTATTATCAAGCCGACTTACAACTCATATAGGCTCAGAAGCCCAACAGTCGCATCTATTCAAACATCAACAGTTGTGTATAAATACAGGAGGAATTTTCCTCATTTGCACTCACTCATCTCATCACATTTCTCTCTCTCTACTGTGCAGAAAAGAGTCTCTTCTCTACTGCGCAGAAAAGGGTCTCTCTCTCACACATGTGAAGCCGGAAGCTACTAAAACTGAAGCTGCAACTACAGATCCAAACTTTGACCAGCGTGGACCATCAAACCTCCTCTTTTGATTTGCACTGTAGGTTCATCTGAACCTCCTCTGAAGGCTGCAACTTTTGGTGGTGGAATCAAGTCAATCCGACAAATGGTTTGCGAGATATCGACTGCCCTAGTTTGAAGGAAGTTGCTGAAACTGAAGCTGCAACTACAGAAATGAAGTTTGACCTGCGTGGACCAGAAGATCCCCTCATCTGAACTGCGCTGTAAGTTCATTTGAACCTCCTCTGAAGGCTACAACTTTTGGTGGTGGAATCAAGCAGATCCGATGGTTGGTTTGTAAGATATCGACTGCCCTAGTTTTGATGATGAAGTCGCTAACGTTGATGCTGCTGATCTAGGGTCTTCTACTACTTATATAAATCAGATTTATTGTACTATTTCTCTCTGCTGAATTATTGAAGATAAAAGAAGATTTGATCAAAGGGTTTCCCCACACATTGTGGGGTTTGTCATTGGCTAGCAGCCACATCTTGTGTCTCTTGTCTTGGCTTGTTTTTTGTCGATCGTTTAATGTTCTATTTGCACTTTACTTTATGTACATGTGATTGCTAATTTGTGGAATATAATAAGAAAAAGAAGTAAATTGTTATAAGCATAGAACATACCATAACTTAACAATTATCAATTATTTGACCTCTTGGGAGGCTTATTATTTCGTTTATGAGCTAGTCTGGTGGGTTTGTCACCAATAGATAGTTATTTGCACATTATTTTAGTTGGTGGGCTAATGTAGGCTCAAATTAGGTAATTCGAATTCCTAATGAGTGTATACATAGGAGAGACATGAATTCATTTTGGATCATCACTTGGATTGGATCATTCTATCTCTTGAGAATTTCACACTTATTTCTTGGAGGATGAATTGGAGCATGGATGAATTTTGATGTTTGGATTGGACTTTCTTATCTTGGAGCTTCTTTATTGGAAAATATGTTGATGGTTGGAAAGCTTCTCTTACATGTAAGTACACACATTTAATGCTATTCTTGTTTTACTTTGTCATATGCATTGGAATGGGATTTTCGCTATACTAGGGCTAATTGCTGCATTGCATAATTGCGAAATTGTGGAACTATTGTTTCTGTATAGCATCTTTCAATGTATGGGCCATGTAATGTTGAATGAAATCTCCTAGGGATAATTCTACCATTGAATTTATCTTGATAAGCCATCTCTTTTTGCAAAGCGAAGTGTAGAGCTTTAAGGTCACTTCTTGCCCTAAAGGCTAAGCGAAGTAGTCCTTCATGTCTCCTTGGCCGAGAAACGAAGTCCTCATCATTCTCCTAGACTCTATTCTTCCCAGGGGATTATGCACTTATCTACCAATAGATGGTCACTCAAAGAACCATTATTCTTCAACTTTCCCTCTTCATTCAAGGTCTAGCCACATTGGGCCAACTAGGGCATCACTTTCCTAACAAAGTACCCATAGAAAAAGTTCGATCTCCTAGCCTCTGCTGCGCTGGTGTGTCCTCAAAGTCTCCTCTAAATTTAAAGAAATTTCGACGGTGGGATTGTGAGATATCCGAAGCCCTAGCTCTGAGATAAAACTTTTTCCTGGTGTTCCCTAGGTTAGTACCTCATAGGATCAATTTGACACCTCTAAGTGAAAACTCTTGTTTTGATCCTTTCGCCTTCCTTGTCTGGGTTAAGATCATCATTGGTTGCTAAAGTCCCTCCCCTTTACCTAGGTTGGGTCCACTTGGTCCTAAGCCATACCTTTGAAAAGTTAATTGTTCAAGAACCACTTGGGAAACCAAGTTCAATAAAGATTTTAGGGATTGAGAAACTCCTTTACAAGGCATATTCCTTAAACCTCGCCCTTAAATCTTCACCTCCTTCTCCTAGAAAGCTTTGCACCTTGCTTGAAGGGCAAGCGAGCTTCATTCTTAATCTCCTTCTAGGAAAAAGGTATTAGGGCACTTCAAATCCATTTGTTGATTCATCCTTCACAAGTGACTTTCTATATATCGGGTCTCCTCCCATTGGTGAAAATCTATATAGAGTAGGGAGTCTTAGTTGAGGTACTAGTGGGCTGAGTCTCCATCATTGCCCTTGACCTAGTAGTTGTACCTTTAAAGGCCCCTTTTAGGTCCCTTGCTAGTTTGAGCGGTAACAAGGTTGACGTTCAATTTTTAACCTAACTAAACCACGCAGCGAAAAATGCGGGAACCCTAAATGTTAAAACCTGTGCTTGCCCAGTTGAGGGTTGAAAAGCGCCTCAGTCACCTAAATCACAATTAATCAATGAGTTGCAAGCCAAACTTGCATTGACCACAAGTCAAACTTGGTAAACGCGAGTTTGACTCGCCCAAAGTTTAATTGGATGGCTCAAGGGAAGAGGCCAGTTTGACTCGCGATTAATCGCGAGTGAGATTTATGTTTCAAATTTTCAGCAGTCTTTCAATTCATAAATGCAATGCAAGGTTTCATGAAAGATGTTTCAAAATCCAAAGCAAGTAACACTTTATTTTCAGAAGAAAATGTCAATGAAAGGAATTCGATTCTTTTCTTTGAATGTGGGCACATTCAGGATGCATCAAAATACCTCATAGACTATTAAATGAATCAAAAACAATTTTTTAAAATTTGTGCAATTTTATTTTTTTATTTCTTCCTTTTTTGGCATAATTAAGCCTAACAAAAACAACAATACAAATCATATAATACACTAAAAGGGTGCCAAGATTCCAAAGTAAAGTCTAGGGAAATAATTTTCTGGAATGAACTCCTCAGAATCTAGTTTTTTCTCTTATAGTAAATGCCCACAGTTATGAAATGACACAGAAGCATTACCAGTTTGACTACACTATGCTCAGTGACATGTGGTCTACCATGAGCACTTTGCATATGAGTTGGCGTTGTGGTTTTGTTGTTTCTAGCTTGTCAGTAAGTATAACCTAACTCTGCCTTGGTAAAATACTTCATTGAAGTTTATGTTTCAATCCCAATAGTTTCACAGATGATGTGATTGATGGGTTATTCATTCCCAATACCATTGAATGTGATATTCTGCCTCTTGACAATCATTCCTGTGATATTTACTCCTCAGCAGTGTCTTTGGATGTTCTCATCTTAACTCTCTCCTTGGCCTCCTGAGATGTAGACTAAAGCTTGATTTCCTCTAGTAGACTATCCAAATTTATCTGCGTTGCTCATCTCCCATGTCATAGGTTACTGCGAAGTTCTCTGCATTTACAGGAAACACTAGTGAACTTGGCAGATGAAATCTTGAGATTTTTGTAAATTTAATATACTTCATGATTTGTAGTTGTAAAGCTTGTCATGTTATCATTTTTAATTTGATATTTTTAATGATTTTATTTTTAATATCTATTTTCAGCCTATGGAAATACCATACCTCTGTATTTCACAATTGGCAATGAACATTGTTGGTGCATGGAAATCAGTGAGAAAAGCTGGATCAATTTCTTGATTTCGTTGTGGCATCTTCTCTGTTAAACACCAAATTTCTTACTTTTGTGTCTTGTTCGTGTTTGTAAATGCCATTTTCCCAACAAAATGATATTGATATACAATTGCTCATTATATAATTTGCATGTTACTTTGTATAAGATTTATTCTGTAAGTGTTTAATCAGTTGTGCACAGATATGTTAGTTGACTGGTGTATTTTTCCTCAGGTCTTTGAGGAAGAAGAGGATGAGGAAGACCTTTTAAAAGTAGAACTAGAAGACACTTTACTCCCACTCAACAATACAGAAGCATCCATCTCTTATAGGAGGACTTTCTCAACCTATGATGACATGTCTGAGGAACCTGAAAGGTACAAGAGCTGTTATCAGAAGGAAAATCGATAGACTATTTAATTGTTGTTCTCCAGTATTAACAGTTAACGCGTTGTTTTAAACTGGCATGTTCCATATTATTAGTCTCTTGTACCAAGGTTGTATTTCTGTTGTTGTGAATCTGTTTAATGGGCAATAATCTATGTTGCACGGGGACCTGTCCCCGCCAAACAATCCCTCATATCCGATGTTCCTGCGTACCGGGGACTGTTACAAGGGTTGGGAACGTCCCCAATCTTTTGGGGACTTCATTAGGGACTTGGAGACTTCCAAGGCGTTCCCAATTCGTCTCAGGCATATTTTGGGGACTTTTCGGGTACCTTTCCGCCATCCCCAAGGAAAAAATGGTATGTCTGACCCGATTTTGACTGGGATTACTTTGCTGTTTGGATGGATTTTCTTGCTGTTTTGGATGAGCTTTTGGCATGAAAAAGTTGTTGTTTATGCTAACTTCCAATGGTAACCGCTAAAAATACTCCTGTTCAGTGTTGACCTTTATTTCTCCTCTCTTTGTCACTTAACTGTCTAAAGCAATAACCCTCAGTGCTGGACTTCAGCCTCTAATTACTGTTGCTTAAAAACAACATCCCTTTAAAAATAATTAAGAAGTTTACTAACCTTTACTTCCTGTGGCATGGATCAGGAACACAGTTATTGTTCATGAAACCTTCTAGTTTTATCCTAAAGGTGAAGTAGACTGTCTTTGAGACTGTTCCTATGTGGCACATTTAACAAATTCTAAACCCATTCCTATCCTATAGGAAAGTTGTTGAATTGTGTTTAGCAATATTTGCATGGAATTATTGGGTTGCTGCTTTGTTGTGTGTTGTCCTAGTAGCCACATATTTTTTCCCTCAAACAGTGAAGGTTATATGGATGTTTAAAGGCTGCCAGCAGTGACTCGTTTCAACACATTTCCACTTAAGACTAATGTTTCCAAAACTGTTCTTTGCACTTACTTTGTTCAGGAGTAATAAACCAGGATTCAAGATTGATTTACATGTCAAACTAATGTAAAGAAACCACACTATGTTTAAGGCTCTAACACACTTTGAAACTTTGCTAACTATGCCAAGGAAGTTGAATTTGTTTAACTTGGCCATATTAGTAGCAGTGACTGTAAGAAAGGCCCTTTTTGCTTTCACGGGATTGGGAAAATATATAGTGTGGTTGACCAATTAAACTTGGCTTTTATTTGATAAACCTAACAATAGAAAGGGTTGATTTAGGTGTTGAGATTGGCAATATTAGGAATTTGAGCCAAGGCTTGATTTTGACAAAATTAGCATGCTTGCCAACTGGGATAATAAGGCAAATTAGTTTACATGCAAGAATGTCAACCAAGAATAGTAAGACTCAATCCGCTTTTGGATTTGACCAAAAATAATAAGCAAGACAACTAGCTCTAGTAATTCAACCTAGGTTTTTGATTTGACATTTATGGCAAGACTAATTAGGTCTTTGAAAGGTCAAACTAGCAAGAGTTAGTGTTTTAGCGCTAGGCCATTTGTACCGTCATCATATAGATGGATACCCTTAAACTAACTACCATGTGTCACACTAGAAGAATAGTTCACTTGCTCATCACTGCTCTTGACTCATCATCCTTCAATTAAAAGCTTCAACTTGAATTTTAGATTTGAGATTATGTATTTGGTTTTGTAATTATTAATATGCGTTTCGGATTTCTTAGCTAGTTCAATGTTTATAATTTTATTGCAATGATGTATTTATTATTTATGATTTATCTTTATGCACACGGTGAATATAAAATAATAATAATAATATTTATTATTTTATAATTTATATATATATTATTGTTGTCCCCTTGAAAAGTTGGGGGTGTGCTCTAGCCATACTGGAAACTCGCCCCTCGTCCATGCCGTCCCCCAGTCCCCAGAGGCAGTGCAACATAGGCAATAATCCTTGTCAATTTTATGCTGTCAGAAATGCACATACTCTGGGGGAAACATAACTATATAATTTGTCTAGAGATGCAGGAACCTACATGTTGCCTACTGGCAGACAACTCTTTGTTATCAATTATCCGCCTGCAAGCATTTACTATTTATAATTCAAATGTCAGCGGATGCTTAGTACAGTAGAGAGTATATCGGAAGTAACTAGGAAAAAGTCTGTGTTCTTTGTATAATAGGGTTGTAACAGCAAGATAACCTTATATTTGGTTTATGTTCCATCCATACTTGAACTTGTATCTAGTCTATGAATTCATTTTATGGAGTTTGACTTTTGAAATTTCTGTATTCATGGATTTTTATTTGTTTGCTTTGTAGAATGTGTTGATCACTCTGGCAAGATTTTCTGTTTTTTTTTTCCTGTATCTTGCTTTCAGATCCGAGGAGAATTTTGGGAATTTTGGTTCGGATGATCTAAGTAACTTTGATGCAGTCATGAAGAAGGGCATGAATAATTCAGTGCAGGGGAGGAAACCCACAACAAGGCAGAATGCTTTTGTAACTGCTGAACACGGCAGAACTTCGAGGAGGAGGAAAACATTTTATGATCTTAAAGGAGAACTATCAACAGTGGAAACTAAACGGGGAAATATGGGTGCCAGAATTGCAGATTCCATCCCTGGTAGGGGTACTGTTGTGGTTGGGAGCAAGATCAAGAAAAGTTTTGATGGAAGAATCTACCATGGAGAAATTGTTGGCTATGAGCTGTTATACAAGGTAAGAATATACATATGCTGATTTGATGTGACTGTTACTTGAATCTTGTTGAGAGGATGTTCTTATCCAGGCCATCGCCAACTTGGGGATATAAATTTTGTTGGTAATTTAATGATTTGTGCAGGTAAGGTATGAGGATGGTGACTTTGAGGAATTGACATGGGAGGAGTTGCAGCCTAGATTAGTCTCCAGCGAAGGAGGTTTCCTTTTAAGGTAAAAGAATGGCAAGGTTATAGTTCACTACTGTCATATATACATGCTACAGAAATGAACACAACAAAAGTTTCATATGTTCAGTAGTTTCATGGACACGAGCAGAAGGTTAACTTGAACACAGATCTCTGTAAGTTTAATGGTCATGTTGGTTGAGATATCTTACTCCTGATTACAACTCTCCATTTCTGATTTTGATGCTGGGAAAAGTTTACAAGAGCTGTCATGAAAAGATTTCAATTGTTTTTTCACACCAATCCATATTATTTGAACTATGCAAGTGTTTATTCACAATTTGAGAATTCTGTAGAAGATTGGTATCCATTGTTCAGTTGTAAGTCAGGGTTAGCTTTAGGCTACTGTTGAATTGTCAGTGCTGGATCCTGACATCACAAGAGGAGCATTTTTGTAAGCATCTTCTTTTTTTTTAAGAAAGTGTTTTTAAAAGAAAAACAAGATATTCTTGGATTGACCCTTAGAAGTAGGGTTGAGCCAGTAATTCTAGTGTATTGGTACTAGTTATTTTGTATCTTGTTAAGAAGTTATACCATAATTGATTAATTCCTATTGCAAATGATTTTCATTGGTCTGTTTCTCATCAGAGTATTTGTTAATAACATTTTGCACATACATTGAATTTCAATTCAGCAACTTTATGAATTGTTCTCTATGATTGTTGAAATATTTCGTTCTTTCCAGTATGACTATAATTAATTGTAAAAGGATGGTCCAGTTAATGTGCTAAAGGATTTGGAAACTTCCAAAGTGAGTATGATGTTGATATTTCAGTGCAAAGCTAAATATGTATTTGCATGTGAGAGAGTCACTATTTTCTGCCACCCGTCTGCTTCCTAGTTTCTGAATAACTTAATCTAGGCTCTGCACATGACAGGTGATTGACCTTTGCAGCCTATCATTCTATGTAGATCATTCCTCTACTGATTATAGGAAATCACTTGAAAGTCCTGAAAACCCTAGGTAGGTTGACCTTTCAACTATGTTTCAAGCTCCCTACTTTGTCTTCTATTGAATAAAGCTCTGTTCTACTCCCTGGCATTTATTATTTTTGGATTCCAGATTTCGGAGGGGAAAATGTATTTTGATGGTAATGGACATTTACAAATTTACAAACATGATTGTTAAAAGGATATTATGGTTGCATGTTAGGGCCTCCCTATTTCTCAAACGGTGCACCACAAGTGCTCATGTTGATGTACAGTCAAATGGGCAGCCTGCATTATTTTTTGACATTACATCACCTGATGGTTTTCAATGTGGAGTAATCATTTTGGTTTTCTTCTGTTAGTTTGTTTAGTTGTGGATTTTGTGTACCATGGTCTTGTGAAATGTTAGCAATATGTTACTATTTGAAACAAAACTGTCAACCATTGTACTTGAAGTTTTGCATCCATGAGTCATCATTTATTAAGCAAATGTGTAACTTTCCTTCGAATACCTTGAGATGGCAAAACGATTTAAAAGTACTTTTTCCAAAGGCTTTAGATAGTAAACAAGTTTTAGGTTTATTGCTTAATTAATTATTTGAAAAATCCTTGAATCTTCTTTGGGCTTTTTATTCATTGAATGCAGATATAGGAGGGCATAATCATTACTCAATGTCGCATATGAGCTAAGATTTGATGGTAAGGTAGGAGGAACTCCTTGCCCATCAGAGTTCAATTCGGATTGAGGTAGGATACTATGGGATAAAGCAGGGGGGCTCCCTTCCTCTTCTGATATCATTCTGCAAGAGTGCATATGTCTGACCCCTTAGGTTGCCATGGGGTCACTTGGAGGTTGTGGTGAAACCTTGCAGTCACATCAAAAGGGATTATATTAAAAATAATTTCATAATGACTGCAAACACAAATGTATCAAAGCTCATCCTATTGTCATCATCAAAACTAGGCACTAACCATTTTGGTGACGACCACAATTGCACACATTTACTCTTTTTGGTTGGTTATAGAGTTGGAAATGATGAGAGTCAGTCCATTCCACGGCCATAGTTTATGAATTCCACGACTATCATCAATGCCCTACCATTCCTTGGAAGAATGCACATGCATCCAGTGTTGTCCCTCTGGATTTTCAATCAATTACTGCCATGCATGAATCACTTGTAAAATGCAACCTTGAAGGATTATACCAGAACTCTATAGATTTTGACCTCTAGATACTATGTCTCTCTGCCACTGAGTCCAAACATGAACGAGTAAACCAAATGCAATGTGTGGGGTAGACAATGATGGAAGAATATACTTCTCAAACAAAGTAGAAGGAGCTCACATTTGTTGTCTAGATTTAAGCCTTTAGATCGCTTGTCAAAGGCTGAGCCAACTTGTCCAAACAAATACAATCCACAATTGACAGATTTGTTAACTGAATGGGAAAAAGCAATCCATTTCCCAATGGGTTATTGATTTAGTGGATCCAAGAAGGAAAATTGTGTTTCTATCTAAACAAGCTTTGAACAAGAAGTTTACAGGGGTCTGGCCTAATCTAAGTACCATGGAAATGTGGATAGAGGAAGAATGGCTTCACAAGATCTAGAGTCAAGTAGCTTTGTTTTCTTGTTGTGGGTATTTTTATTTGATATTCCATAATATTGAGGAGAGAAACACGACATTTTTCTTTTGGTTCATATAGGATATCAGGCTATGTTCTTAACCTTTGGGTCCTTGGGATTTAACCCTAAATAGGAGATCACAATACCCCTGCATGTGTTAGGATGCCCTATCTTCTAATATTTTGGGATGAAGCTACCTTGAAAGCAACGGCGGGCATGTTGGGTTGATACATTAACCAAGCTGGTCCAGAAGGAACTCTCTTCACTAGTGCCCACTGCCAGAATATGTGTAGTACTGGATTTGGAGAAAGGCCTTCGCAGATGATGCAGGTGATTCAACTAATATTGGATTATGTGCAATGCAACATCAAATGCAATGTTCGCCATGAGTACGGGGAATTTTTGAAGGACCGAAGGGGGACTCATTAACCTCTCCCCAAGTAGCTCATGAACTCGTTTAGGCCAACAGAAAAATAAGGCACATCAGTGCACAAAAACCATTTAGAGGGGACTCAGGGGGGGGACCAATTGGAAAAAATAAAAATTGCTTTGATGTCCTAGTAAATGTAGAAGCCCTTGAAGAGGAAAATGCGAGGCACGAGATGTCGACAGCAAAGGGTGGTCCCTGTAAAAAAATCGAACTCCCTCTTAAAAAGGATCAAGAAGATCAATTGGACCTAAAATTGTTCTAGAAAAAGTAAGAAAACCTCCTAACCTTGTAGGCTGTAAAGGCAAAGCAGAGCAATTAATGAAATTCAGAGCTACCTTGGAAAAGAAGGAAGAATCCCAAGAATAACAGGTGAAGCAGAACAATCAATCATATGCAGAGGCTACATTAGATGGGGAAGAATCCCAATGATCTCCAATGCTTTTCCCTCAAGTACCAGAGTCCCTCAATGTTTTAAGTACTCCCTCTGGGTGCTACTTATATGCTAAAGCATAGAGGAAGCATACATTGCCATTTTACAATTTGCCTCCACCAACAAGCGGAAGAAAATTCAATCCAGAGAACAGAAGGAGAACCAAAAAAATTCCTCAGTGTACCCATCGTTTTCTTGCCACTTACCAGGATAGATTGGGGTTCTCCTTAAAATAACCCATTATGCTTTGCCGACAAACTATGATCCGTGTTTTAATCCTTGGATAGATAATAATGGGCATTGTAAGGCAATTTTCTAGATGCAAATCAATGGAACTTCTTTTGAAAGCATGTAAGCTCCGCTGCACTGGAAAAACTATATCACAATTTTATAGCTATACAAACTAGCTGTAATCTGAAAGAAACATCTGAATCGGACAAACTAGCTGTAATTGTGAAAGAAAAACCGTGAATCGTACAAACTAGCTGTAATTATGAAAAGAAAAATCATGAGTCGATATTTTGTCTTGAGAAGCATGTTTTGTCTTGAGTCGATGATGGTGAATTCATTTTTAACAAAAGATTGGTACATGAATTTTACAAAAAAAAGTTTGCTCCAAAAAAGCATATGAATGATATTTTAATGTCCACGAGACAACATAGTCTATGGGACTATCAGCTTCCTTGTTTTTTGCCTTTTGCGATTCATTCTTTTTCTTACTCAAATTGATGATGAGTTGACCCAACCTTCTAATAGTCCCTTCACTGAAAAGACAATGTCAAAGAATTGATGCTAACATACTGCCATAATTGTCCCTGGTGTCTCTGAAAGCATCACATTCTAAAATGAAATGCCCTTTTGATTACACTGCCCCAGAAGTGCAAAAAGTACACAATCGTTCTTCCCAAGTTTTTTTAGGTCTCTTCCACCGTTTCGTTTCACACCGAAGTTGATGCGAGTTAGTTTTTAATGGAGCAATAAGAATCTTTGCTCTCCACGGAATGCTAGCTCCAATGTATTCTTTTTGTTGGAGATCACAAGTTGGGTTGAATTCCTGAACATAGTACTTCTTTCTACCGAACTTTTTCCCCCATATCTGCTCATGGAACTTCTCCATAACAAAATTCTTTAACTCCTTGCTATTTGTGGGACATGCATTGAAGTAAATATTCCATTTTCGCATCCATTTGTTGTTTTGTCTCAATCATGATTTCTTTCTTTCCCTCATGCTTTCATTGAAGATAACTTTTGGCCATCTACCTACTCTAATTTGCTCAATTCTTTTTAGATACCTTATAAAGCGTACCATAGCAATTGCTTCAATGGGAGTTGCTCCTGTTTCACTCAACATTATCTCACAAGAAACCAAACTTTTTGTGTTAAACTTGCTCATGATAAAGCGGTTTTGTATTTTCTCAATTTGTTTCCATTTTAAATATCTTAAAAGCATATAATGAAATTTACTTGTTTTTTCTTTTTGTTTCCATTTTAAATGTCTTAAAAGCATATAATGGTATTTACTTGGTTTTGCTTGTGTCGGCATTTTTAATTTTTCAACACTGATTTAAAAGCATATAATGGAATTTACTTGGTTTTGCTTTTGTGGGTATTTTTAATTTTTCAACACTGATTTAAAAGCATATAATAGAATTTACTTGGTTTTGCTTTTGTGGGCATTTTTAATTTTTCAACACTGGATTTGCAAAGGAGCCATGGGCATGTATGAAATGCTTTGACATCTCATTGATATGCTTCACCTTACACGGGATACATCGAAGTTTATGAGGATGTTTTCCGGATTATTTTAATTTCATGAAGGGTTCAAAGATGTTGGTGGGTGAATTCATTTTTAACAGAAGATTGGTACATGCATTTTATGAAAAAAAGTTTGCAAAAAAATGATCCTTTTTGATCCGCATCGAAGTTTACTAAGATGTTCCTCCTGGATTATTTTAATCTCCTGGAGGGTGAATTTATTTCTAACGAAAGGTTAGTATGTGCATCTTATAAAAAAATAATTTACCCCAAAAATAAACATGCCATTGAGGAATTCCTTTTCCATTTTTATTGACTAATAAAAGATTGATGCATGCATTCATTTTATATCCAATAAATAAAATTATTTATTTATTATGGTGAATTTTGAATTCACGATTAATGGTATGAACCAAGTGATTAAACAATTTTGTTAAATGGTTTAATAAAATGTTTCTCTCATTTTAATATGTTAAATATTTTTAATAAATAAAAGATGGTCCATGTATTTTATACTAAAAAAATAAGTTGTCTATTATGGATGATTTTGAATATTGAATTTATATGAAGCTTTAGGTAAATGTAAAAATATGGAAAACAATATTGGTTTCACTGTGAAGTTATATTGAATGTTAAAAGTATTGCACCAGCAATAAGGATGGTAGAGTTTTAGAAAAAGCAATAAGGATGGTAGAGTTCTAGAAAAAGCAAGACGTTGTGATGGTATAAGAAGTTTGTGTGTAGATGATAAAGTGGAGTGATTTCAACCTTTGATAAGGTTGAACAACCATTTATTTGAATTTTAATAGTCTCAGTCAAAGCAACAAGGTATTGTAGAGTTGGACATTAAGGCAATGGTAATAGAAATTGAATGTGAACATGTGTAGAGGTTTCAAGATTTGATGAGTTGATTGACTTACTAGATCTATGATACACAATATATAGAGTGATTCATAAAAGGACTGCTCCTAACCAAAATTCATCTAATGCAGTAAATGATCACAAATTCAACAGAATCACTAGAATATGCTATGAAGATAAAGTATTTGTGGGGTATCTTGGGAATATGTGTATTCTAGCATTTGGTGCATTTCTAGAGTTATCTTGGTTGAGCCATATAATACTCTTATCAAGCATATTTAAGAATTAATTAGAGGAAAATGGGAAGAGAAGATGTTGGCATACCAATTGTAAAGTGGAAGGGGATCATGTGAATTAATGACCTCTATTTTGAGTTGTATAGGGTCCTCTATTTTGGCCCATTTCTAGGTAGAGCTGTAGGTGGAGTTGTGTATAGGTCTTCATTAAACCTTTTAAGAATGTGAAAACATTAGAATATTGTGGAATTTGTAGAGCTTGTATGGTCACTCTTTGTAATGCTTATCCTATTCTATAAAAGTTCTAAAGAACCAACACCCATAACACAATACTGTGGGGCTTTTCAAGCTTTGATGGAAGGATGTAGAAAACTATATATTTGAGTAGAAGATAATGCATAGCCACAAGGTGAAAGTCATAAGTTCAAGGAGGTGGGTACCAAGGAGGTAAAATTGGTGAAAGCTTCGTGCCAAATCAATTCTATACTTGTGATGATGTGATCCACATTTCTCTAGATTTTCCACCTCCTTGATGGCCAGTTTGTAGCAATTATAGAGCTATAGAACATGCCACTTTAGGTTTTCCCTAACTTTGGTTGAGAAGTGGGAATCTTGTTCAAGGGAGTGAATCATGAATCTAATGAATTTTGAGCTTAACTTGGTAGACGAAGGCATGATAATTTTAGTGTGGTGAATTGAGGAGGCATTTGAAAATGGGTAGATAATAGGAATCCAACACCAATGAGTAAAAAAATTGGCCCAGGAGCTCCTAACTTTGATGTGGTGCAACATAGAGATTTCTTGCAAGAAATGATTGAGATGCTAAAGTGTGCACTTGCATCAACAACTGCATAAGTTGCATAGAGACCCATATTTCTCTTGAAATTGTATTGAATGTTGAAAATGGTTGCCATTGATGTCAAAGGTTGTCCAAATGAAAGAGAAAGTTAGTCAAATAACATGTTTCAAACATTTTTGAATATTGTTTTTGGATTTTTGATGCCCCATTTAGAAACCCTATCTTTTAATGTATTTTTACTTCAATTACCTAGCACAAATGGGAGTTTAATATATGTGGTTGGAAAGCTTATTCCAAGATCTTTCTAATGATATATGACAACCCATCTAACTTCTCATGGTTGAGAAGAAATCTTTTTTTGAATGTTCATTATATAGTTTGCCAAGTCAACCCAACAAGTGCACAAGTCAACCCATCCACTAGGCAAGTTGGTTTTTCTTTTGGGGTTCAAATGCAATATATATATGCGTTATGTGGAGGAACCCAAAACTATTTCGATCAAGCCAATTCGGGTTTGTCTAAGCAGGAAAAGGAGCAGTTTTGAGGTTCATACCTCATGAACCAAGTGAAGTGAAGTTGAGTTGGAGAGGTTTTTTGTGGGAAGGGTTTTTAGCACGCTTGGGGAGGTTTCTTATCTTGATTAGAAGGTGAATTGCAGAGTTGTTCTAAAGGCCGAGTTTTAGCCCTATTGTAGGCCGAATTTCAGGGCTATTGAGGCTGAGTTTCAGGTCTGTTATAGGGGTCGAATTCTAGTGTTTGAAGGTCAAGTTCAGGGCTAGTTTGAAGGTTGTATCTTGATCTGATATTCACCCTATGAGTGACATCAACTAAAGATTTATTGTTTAAGGTATTACAGACTCATGTGTTGGTGTGTGTTCTATGTTATTGAAGCAACGGATCAATCAAATTGCTAATACATAGACAATAAAATGGAAAGACAACAGAGAAATACAGTAAGCAAACACAAAGACACAAGAATTTTAATAAGGAGTTCACCCTATTCTCCAGGGCTACATCTTCGGTCCAGCTTTCAGTGGTAGCCTTATTTTATTGTGCCTTTAAGTAGAGAATTACAATATAGGGACTTAATGTGAGTTCTCCTGAAGCATATTTTGCTTATACAGTAAGCAAACACAAAGACACAAGAATTTTAATAAGGAGTTCACTATTATGAAACCAGCACAAGAAAAGATAGAAAAGAGAGATGAACGCCTTAGAATTCAGTCTCTTCGAGGGGGCAACCTCCTTTACATTACATAAATGAACAATTCTTAGATGATTCAAATGAGAAGACCTCCTCTCTATATATAGGAGTCTAAGGGGTCATAACATAATCAGAGCCTACATAACAATAATAATGTAAGGTCACAATAATAACAATAGTGGGCTTTTATGGGGCACAATAGTAACAATATGGGCACTACATGGTTACATCAATATAATAAGGGGTATAACTCGATAGTAATGGGGTAATCACTAGTATTATAGGGACCCAACATGCCCCTCTCCTTCAAAAAAGTGTTGTCCTCAACGCTTGAGTAGTTATGGATACTTTTGCATAAAATTCTCATCCTCCCATGTGAAATCTTCAATGGATAAGTTCTTCCACTTGATAAGATACTCTGAAATTGAACGATTTGGTAGCTGTCAAGTTCTTGTTTCTGTGATTGCTTCCGGTTCCAATATAATTTTTCCTTCCTCGTCAAGTTCTAGCAATATTGTTTGAACTGGGAGCTTGTCGCCTATAACCTTCTTAACATGAAACATGGAAAACTGGGTGCAATCGAGAAGCTGCAGGAAGCTCCAATTTGTATGCCATAGTACCAATCTTTTGCAACACCTTGCATAGACCATAATACTTTGGTGATAATTTATTATCCTTCTTAGCTTGCTTGAGGGACATTTTCTTATATGGTTGTAGCCGTAGGAATACCCAATCACCTACATCAAAACTTCTTTCACTGCTATGTTGATCTGCCTGTTGTTTCATTCTATTCTGCGCCAACGCGAGGTTATCCTTTAAGAGTTGGAGGACTTGTTGTTGATGTTCGATGTGATTTTCCACTGCCTGAACCTTAGAATTTTCTCTTAAATATGATGTGATGGATGGTGGTTGATACCCATAAAGTGCCATAAATGGGGTCATTTTTGTTGCTGTATGGAAGGAAGTGTTATACCACCATTCAGCCAGAGGCAACCATTTGACCCATTGTGTCTGTTTATCAGATACAAAGCAACGAAGATATCCTTCCAAACATTTGTTTACTATCTCAGTTTGCCCATCAGATTGAGATGATAAGATGAACTATGAGCTAACTGAGTACCAAGACAAGAAAATAATTCTGTCCAAAAATTTCCAGGGAAAATGGATGGGATCCTGTCACTTACAATAATCTTTGGGTTTCCATGTAGCTTTTGAATTGTTTCCATAAATGCAGTAGAAACTGTACTAGCTTTAAATGGATGTGATAATGCACAAAAGTGTGCATACTTGGTAAGTCTGTCAACTAACACCATGATGACACTCTTTCCCTCAGACTTGGGTAAACCTGTGATAAAATCCATTGAAACCTCCTCCCAACGTTGGCTTGGAATGGATAAAGGTTGTAATAGACCCGGTGTCTTAATGTTTTCAACTTTATTTTGTTGGCAAACCAAAAAGCATTCCGCCACAAATTTTTGACATATCTGATTTAAAGGCCATCCCAAAAAAATCCTTCTTAACCCATGTGGTAAGTTATTAAAAATCCCTGAGTGCCCTCCTTAAGGGAGAAAGTGCTGCAATTCCATAGAATCTTTTTGTGTTTTAGCTGGGAATTCTTACAGAGTTATAAGCGATTCTTGTACCATAAACGAATCATTTTTTCCAGCTAAATTGTATCAGACGTACTGGAAATTCTTGTTGTTTAATTTTTGAATAAGTGCCCACACTTATTCATCTTTCTTCCATTCCTCCCTTGCTTCATTTATCCAATCTGTTTGGATAATAGAAATGGCACACAACAATGCTTCCACATCTCATCCTTTCTTAAGAGTGCATCTGCCACCACATTTTGCTTCCCTTTTTTGTAGATGATTTCAAAGTCATAACCCAACATCTTTGTGACCCACTTTTGTTGCTCTTCAGAGGATAATCTTTGTTCTAAAAAGTATTAAAGGCTATCATGATCTGTTTTTACCTTGAAGTGTCTTCCCATTAGGTAGGATCGCCATTTCTTAAGTGCATGGAGTATTGCCAACATTTCCTTCTCATAAATAGCTTTGTGTAAAAACT
>APFE030896217.1:148844-196971 GCA_000404065.3 Pinus taeda | reverse complement strand
CCTCCTCTCTATATATAGGAGTCTAAGGGGTCATAACATAAACAGAGCCTACATAACAATAATAATGTAAGGGCACAATAATAACAATAGTGGGCTTCTATGGGGCACAATAGTAATAATATGGGCACTACATGGGTACATCAATATAATAAGGGGTATAACTCAATAGTAATGGGGTAATCACTAGTATTATAGGGACCCAACATTCACCCTATTCTCCAGGGCTACATCTTCGGTCTAGCTTTCAGTGGTGGCCTTATTTTATTGTGCCTTTAAGTAGAGAATTACAATACAGGGACTTAATGTGAGTTCTCCTGAAGCATATTTTGCTTGGCAGGGTGATTCTTGGATTCCCCAAGCCACTGGAGTACACAGACTCTTCTTCTTACTAGCTCTGTGACCTTCTGGCTACAGTGGAAAGAGCCAAATGTGATACTCAGTCCAGACAGATTCCTCTATGGGATGGCTCGAATCTCTCAAGCTCTGGTGCTCGACGCTACTGCTGGTCAGCTCGACCCTCTGTCTCTTTCTGCTTTTGTTTCACTGTCTTCTTTCTTTGTGTATTCCATCCTCCTCTCGAGATTTTGGTCTTTCCTCGTCTCTCCGACTTGACTTAACTGTGTATTCTGTCTCTGTTCATGGCTTTTAGCCATTCGAACTCATGCCTGTTCGACTCCTCTTCTGCCTTTGTCAATTCACCTTCTGCAACTGCGCTTGGAGTTCCCTGTTTGGCGTCAGCATGAACGCTCAGGAAGTGGCCACGTGTCCTCCTCTAAACGGTGCCAGCCTGCTTTGTCGGTTCATTTCTTTAGTTACGTCGTGGATGAAGTCTTTCCTCCACCGTGGCGTTCAAACGGATTCCAAATCTTCATAAATCACGATGTATTCCCTCGTCGATTCCGCTTCCTCCATTGGGCTTGATCTCAGCTGTCTGATCTAGGGCCTCCAGATCCGATGCCATACGCACGTCCCGTGCGGTTGACTTGCTCGACCTTTAATGCGCGATCAATGACGGTTTTCTTTCACCTCCGCTTACCACGCGTCAATCGATGTATGGTTTCGCTCCATTTTCTCCTAAACTGTTTACCGTTTGAAGGCGCCCCGATCAATACCATCGGTTTCTAGAGTGCGGGTCCTACCTTGTATGCTTAGCACTTGTTTCCTTTTCCATGGTTCTTCGGTTCGCCATGCGTCCGTGTGCTCGGGCTTCCCCCACTTTGGCCTTGTTTGCCCAGCGATGCGCGATTAGCGCATCAAAATCCACCTCCTTTTCTCGATCCGGGGCTCCTAGGGGCTACTTTGATCTCGTGCGCAGTCTTCATGGGCCTTGGTCAGCGCGCTTTAACCAAGGTCCTTGTCGTTCCACGCTCGCTGCCATTGCCATTGGTTCAGGGGTGTTTTTGATCACGGTTCTGAATTTTTAGAGATTCATCCCGGCCTGATACAGTCATGGTTCTTTGACAGTGTTCTATGGATCCAATTCGGATCATGGCCTTCCCACTGAAAAAACTTTTGGACCACCAAAAGTTGGTTTTCTTTCAAGCATCAACTAAGTGAGGATATTGCTGTCTCACTTGTTCAATCTCAATCCACTTTGCACTGCTCGGCTTCGAACCTTTGAGTCCAATTCTGAGGTACTCAACATTTCCTCTGCACGTTGTCCTCACCTTTCTGTGCAACACTGTGTCTTCCTGTAATTCATTAAGATATTCAGGTAATAGGTCATCAAAAGAAGGCAATTGACTTTGCTCTTTAGGATCCTCAATCATTGAACGTTCAAACAATCTCAAGCAATTTACATTTACGATTGAGTAGATGTGCGTGTAAGTTGGAAGATCAAGGTGAAAAACATTTTCACCATTCTTCTCAAGTATCCTAAAAGGTCCATATCTGATGGGCTTTAGCTTTTTACGTTCACCTTGCATCTTGTCCTTGCGGATATACAGCTAGACCTGGTCTCCAACTTGAAAACTATGCTCCATCCAATGCTTGTCATGCCTAGCCTTGTATTTGGCTTGGCTCTTTTCCAGCTGTTCCTGTACTGCCTAGTGGATCTCCTGGATCTATTCAATGAACCTAGTTGCCTTGTCCACATCACTGTGTCCATCAACCATTGTATCTTTACGAAAGACAAAATCCAAAGGGGACCTTGGTATGAAATCTAAACAGGTCTCAAAAGGAGATCTTTGTGTAGAAGATTGTTTGGCTTTGTTGTAAGCATGCCGCACATAACAAAAATGTTCATCCCAAAGCTTAGGATGTTTGCTGCAATATCCCCTAAGTAACTAGATCACTGTCATGTTAACTACTTCTGTCTGGCCGTCGATTTGTGGATGAAAAGATGTGCTTTTCTTCAGTTGGGTGTCCATCAGTTCCCACAGACTTGACCAAAACTTTCCCACAAATCGGGTGTTTAGATCAGATACAATAGAAATGGGTAATCCAAAATGAACCCATACATGTTCAAAGAATAATTTCGCAGTTTGTTCAGCTGTAATCTGTTTACTACATGGTATCAAAATACACATTTTGCTGAACCTATCCACAACCACATATAGATAATCATGACCTTTCCTATATTTAGGCAGTCCTCCAACAAAATCCATGGAAACACTTTGCCAAGGGTGAGAAGGAATTGGTAAAGGAGTGTACAAGCTTAGTTTTCTATTGTTGGGCTTGCTTTTAGCACACATAGTACACCCTTTTACATATCTAGAAACTGTCTCATTCATTTTCGGTCAATAACAAAATCTTTGCAGCTATGCCACTGTTTTACTTACCCCAAAGTGACTTGATATCAGAGAAGTGTGTGCCTCTCTAATTATCTTTACTCTCTCTATTTGTGGAATGCAGAGTTTCCCACAATGGTATAAGAGTCGGTCCTTCACATGATAGTCCAATTCTTCTACCTTTTTGCCTTCACTCAAAGTTGCATAATCTTTAAAGTCCATATCCTAAGCATATTGTTCTATGTAGCTTTCATGTAGCACAAAATTATGCTTAAGTATGCTTAAGTATGGTAGATGCATTTATAATGGGTCTAGATAATATGTCTGCAACTTTGTTGTGTATGCCCTTTTTATATCTGATGACTAGATGAAACCGTTGTAGAAAACCCATCCATATGTAATGTCTTGATTGCTGCAACTTAGTTTGAGAGTGTAGATATTGAAGTGGTTGATGATCAGTATGTATTACTGTCTCTTTGCCCATTAAGTGATGTTACCACTTTTTCACACTCTGAACTAATGCATACAATTCTTTATCATATGTAGGATAGTTAACTACTGCAGGATTAAAAGTCTCAGAATGATAACATATGGGTTTACCATGCTGTGTCAACATTGCTCCCATGGCATAGTAATTGGCATCTATTTGGATTTCAAACGATCTTTGTAGATCTGGCAGTGCTAATACAGGTGCTGTACTAATATTTTCTTTCAAGGTGTCGAAGGCTTTCTGATGTTTGCCTCCCCACTGAAACACCTTGTTCAATCTTGTCAAAGCATGTAAGGGAGCTGTAATTGAGGAAAAATTAGAAATGAACTTCCTACAATATTGTGCTGCTCCTAAGAAGCTTCTCACTTCTGTAGCAGACTTGGGTTTAGGCCAGTTTACAATCACTGCCACTTTAGAGGGATCGATTTTCAACTCACTACCTCCTACTATATGACCCAAATAATTTAGAGATGTTTTGCCAAATTCACATTTTGAGAGTTTAAGATAAAGTTTTTCTCTTTTCAAAACATCTAATGTCTACTTAACATGCTTTTAAGTGTTCTTCTCATGTTTTACTAAAAATCAGAATGTCATCCAGATACACAATAACAAAATCATCAAGAAAAGGTTTGAGTACATCATTTATTAATCTTATGAAAGTAGCAGGAGCATTGGTCAAGCCAAAAGGCATAACCAACCACCCATACAATCCCTGCTTTGTTTTGAAAGCAGTGTTCCATGCATCTTGCTCTGCAACTTTGACTTGATGGTATTCTGTTAAGAGAATAATTTCGGCAAAATCACATAAAAAAACCATTTGTCGACGTGTTTCGAACCAACTAGTGTGGTTCATCGTCAGGACAAGTTGAAGAAACAAATCTAGCTTAGCATGTTAAATAGTCTGAGCAGAGTCTCCAACGGCTACTTGGATAATGGCTAATTTTGACTTCAAGACCAAGGTCAAATTTTTAATTCATTAATTATTAATTTTTTAATGGAAATTAGTTAAAAATAAATAAATTAATTTTAATTGGGGTTAATGATTAGTTAAAAAATAATTTATTTATTTATTTAATAATTAATATTATTATTATATATATCTTTTAATAAAAAAAAATTTAATACTATGTTGTTAAAAATTAGTAAAAATAATAATAATAATAAAAATAATAAAAAAATAATAAATAAATAGATAATATAAACATAATTTTTTAAATAAATTAAAATAAAATAAATAAATAAAAATAACTAAATAGATAAATATTAATATATAAAAAATAGTCTATTTAATATATATAATAGTTAGAATTAATAAAAGGTTACTAAAATTGAAAAATAATAAATAAATTAATGATTGATAGTAAAATAAATACCTAAAGAAAAGAATAATAAAAATAAAATAAAATTAGTTTATATATATATATATATATAAATACATAAAAAAAAAAAAAATAAATAATAAAAACCCATTACTTGGGAAAATAAATAAATAAAATAAAATAAATAAATAAGTAAATGTCAAGAAAAAAATATATTAAAAAAAAAATCCATTACGTAGGAAGAGATATATTAAAAAAAAAAAATCCAGCTTGCTAAAATAAACAACTTCCTTCAATTGATCTAAAAAATCATCTATGTGAGGAAGGGGATAATGATTTTTTATGGTTATCTTATTCAGTGCTCGGTAGTCAATGCACATTCTCCACAAGTCATCTTTCTTTCTCACCAAAACGATTGGTGATCCACATGGTGATGTGCTAGGCCTGATGAACCCTTTCTCGAGCAATTCCTGCCCCTGCTTCTTGATTTCAGCATTCTCTAAAGCAAACAACCTGTACATCCCAATGTTAGGCAATGGAACATTTTGCTGCAAAATAATATTATGTACTATTTCCTTTTTGGGTGGTAGACCTTTAGGTTCCTGAAACAGGACATCATACTCTGAAACAATGTTTTCTATATCATCTTGCTGTTGAGCATTACTGCCCTCAAATACATTGGTTTTTTCAGGTTTATTTTCCTTTACAACCATTAGTAAGAATTGTTTGCATGAATTTATCATTCTTTTCATCTGCCCAGAATTTATGAGAGTATAATTATTCTTGAGCTTGCGAGCTCTTACAAAGTATTTGATTTCATCTTTAACAAGTAGATACTTGTTCTCAACGCTATAGAAAATAGCCTTTCTATCATACAAGTAAGGACTTCCTAAAACAATTCCACATATATCCAATGGAATTATGTCTAACTCAACCTCATCTACAAAAGTTGACTCAAAAGAAAACTTGAATTTGCACTGTCTAGTCACTTGTAGTTGTGCTTTATCATTCAACCATCCTAATGGGTATGGTTTCTTGTGAGGTGTAGTTGCGAATCCCAATTTCTTTATAATTGCTTCAGAAATCAAATTTACTTGTGAGCCACTATCAAACAAAGTATCTGCCTTTTGATGTTTGGAAATAACTCGAATATGGAAAAGCTCATGTATTTTTCTCTCATGTTCTTCATAAATAATAGTTTGAGTGGAATTGCTAATAGATGCTTCAGAATTCTTACCTTTTATACATGTGGCTGCAATGATTGTTTCATCTCTCGAGTCTGACTCCAAATCTTTTTGAATAGCTGCAACAATCTTCTTCTTCTTGCCCTCAGACTTCTTAGATCTCAACTCTGGATGTAGAATCCAACGGTGCTCATCATCATGCCCTTCCTTTTTATAGTGAGTGCATGAAGCTTTACCTTTCTGTGCAGTGTTAGCCTTCCTTGCTTTCCACTTCTGCTTTCTTTTCTCCTTTCTGTTGCTTACAGTGGGTTGGGATGGTCCCCCAACTTCTGGATTTCCATTCTTTCCTCTAGCTTCTAGATGAGTAGCTTGTACAGATACCTCATCTATACTAGTGGGATTAAACATGAGGATGGTATGCCTCATGTAACTGTTCAGACCACCAATGTACTTCAAAAGAGTCTCTGGTGAGTCTAATAAGATACCCAACATCAATGCTCTCTTTCTAAATTCTTGAGTATACCCTTGCACACTTTTCCCTTTCAACTACCGAAGAGTTTGCCAACTCATCATGGCTTGTTGCATGTAGGCCAATGGATAGAACTGCTTTTTTATTACAGAAACAAATTCACTCCAGACAGAGATGGTCTTACCATGTTTTTTCATATCAACTTGGGTTCTGCCTTCCCACCAAACCAAGGCAGTGCCTCCTAGGCGTAGGCTTGCCAGCTGAATCTTACTCTTGTTTGAGTTGATGTTTTGCACTATGCAATACACATCAATTTGTTTAATCCAATTGTCCAACTTTTCAACATTTAACTCTCCATCATATATAGGAAAATCAAATTTAACATCTAGCTTAATCAAAGATGCTTTCTTATTATGCACAGGGCTATTAGGAGGTGTGAGAAAGCTTTCCTCTTTCCCTTTTCCTTTGGAGTGGTCATGGGAATGAGACTCATCTTCTTCTTTATCTTGTTTAGAACCTGATGAATCTTCATCCTTATGCTTTCTAAAGTCCCTATACATTTCTTCTACCATAGACTTTATAGCTAGGAAACTTTCCAGGAATTGAGGGTCTGGCCCCATAGAACCTTCCTCTAACATTGTCTTCTGAGGATAGACTCTCCCAATTTCAGGATTAGTTTCCACTAACTCTCCTTCTCCTAATTTAAGCTTTGATCTTGTGAGCATTCAACAACTAAACCAACATAAGCTTGTTTAACCTTACAGCCTAGAGCTTTGATACCACTTGATCTGATATTCACCCTATGAGTGACATCAGCTAAAGATTTATCGTTTAAAGGTATTACAGACTCATGTGTTGGTGTGTGTTCTATGTTATTGAAGCAACGGATTGATCAAATTGCTAATACACAGACAATAAAATGGAAAGACAACAGAGAAATACAGTAAGCAAATACAAAGACACAGGAATTTTAATAAGGAGTTCACCCTATTCTCTAGGGCTACATCTCTGGTTTAGCTTTCAGTTGTGGCCTTATTTTATTGTGCCTTTAAGCAGAGAATTACAATACAGGGACTCAATGTGAGTTCTCCTGAAGCAGATTTTACTTGGTAGGGTGGTTCTTGGATTCCCCAAGCCACTGGAGTACACAGACTCTTCTTCATACCAGCTCTATGACCTTCTGGTCTACAGTGGAAAGAGCCAAATGTGATGCTCAATCCAGACAGATTCCTCTATGGGATGGCTCGAATCTCTCAAGCTTTGGTGCTCGATGCTGCTGCTGGTTAGCTCGGCCCTCTGTCTCTTTCTCCTTTTGCTTCACTGTCTTCTTTCTCTGTGTATTCTGTCCTCCTTTCGGGATTTTGGTCTTTCCTCATCTCTTCGACTTGACTTAACTGTGTATTCTGTCTTTGTTCATGGATTTTAGCCATTTGAACTCATGCCTGTTCAGCTCCTCTTTCGCCTCTGTCGATTCACCTTCTGCAGCTGCGCTTGGAGTTTGCTGTTCGGCGTCAGCATGAATGCTCAGGAAGTGGCCACGTGTCCTCCTCTAAACGGAGCCAGCCTGCTTCGTTGATTCATTTCTTCAGTTACATCGTGGATGAAGTCTTTCCTCCACCGTGGCGATCAAACGGATTCCAAATCTTTATAAATCGCGGTGTATTCCCTCGTCGATTCCGCTTCCTCCATTGGGCTTGATCTCAGCCGTCCAATCCGGGCCCTCCGAATCCGACGCCATACGCATGTCCCGTGCGGTTGACTTGCTTGACCTTTAATGTGCGATCAACGACGGTTTTCTCTCACCTCCGCTTGCCATGTGTCGATCGATGTATGGGATCGCTCCGCTTTCTCCAAAACGGTTTACCATTTGAGGGCGACCCGATCAACACTGCCGGTTTCCAGAGTGCGGGTCCCGCCTTGTACGCTTAGCGCTTTTTTCCTTTTCCGCCCGCGGTTCTCCGGTTCGCCATGCGTCTGTGTGCTCAGGCTTCCCCCACTTTGGCCTTTTTTGCCCAGTGATGGCTAATCGCGCATCAAAATCCACCTCCTTTTCCGGATCCGGGGCTCCCAAGGGCTACTTTGACCTCCTCCGCAGTCTCCATGGGCCTCGGTCAGCGCGCTTTGACCAAGGTCCTTGTCGTTCCACGCTGGCTTCCATTTCCACTGGTTCAAGGGTGTTTTTGATCACAATTCTGAATTCTTAGAGATTCGTCTCGACCTGATATAGTCATGGTTATTTGATAGTCTTCTATGGATCCAATTTGGATCATATCTTGGAGTTTTGAAGGCTGAGTTTAGCTCTAGGTTGAAGGTTGAATTTTGGTGTTTGAAGAATGAGTTCAAGTCTGGTTTGTGGCGGAAGTTGCAGTCTTGTCATAGACCAGATTCTAGTATGATCTTTGAGGTGGTCGAGCTTTATTTGAGAACTGTTGCAGGGATCCTTGGAGGCCAAGTTTGGTTGGATAAGGTAGTGTTAAGGGATTTTTTACTGAAGTGGTTGTGATGTTATGCCAAGCCCTATTATGGACAGAGGTGTCGTAAGAATAGGGTTATCATGGGCAATTTTTGTGGTAGGCTTGTGGGTTGCATAAGGTGAGTGTTTAGTGCAAAGGTTGATATGCCACATGAAACATACCTTCAAAGTTGTAAAGTCTTATTTGGTTCCAATTGTGTTGAAAATCCCTATGTAGTAAAAATAAATCCATAGTGTTGAGTACAAGCTACCAGGTGGGTAAACCTTCTCTCTGAATATATAATAAGCCTAAGTAGTGATAATTGAACATTGAACAACAAGAGTTGAGGAAGTTGAAGTGTCAGATGGGCATACCTATTTTTGATCAAATATAGAGAACTGACGTGTAGGAGATCAAGTCTAAATAGCCAATTCAAGAAGCCTAGTTGAAGCGCAGAAGGTTTGTAGTGTATAGGTCAAGTGGCTATGATCAAGATTGAAGGCGCAAACCTGAGGGTTGCATGGTTAGATGAGAACTTACTAAAGAATTTATTGAGGACTAAAATTTATTGATAACAAATCACTTTAAGGCATAGGTTTGTGCTTACAGTTTGTTGAGTTAGTGCTTAGCTAGGGGGGATTGGTGTCTCTTGTAGGGTGGTGCCTACTAAAGTGTAAGTTGGTGCTTACTTTGTACAAGGAACTTTGCAAAATATTTACAAAGAAAAAATGTAGAAGTGTTTCTTATGTAAAGATATGTGTTTATGATTTATTTGCATAAAAAATAATGGACTACTAATTTACCCTTGGTCTCAATATTTCCAACAATTAGTAATAGAGACGGTACCTTTAGACACATCCTAACAACTAGAAGGTAGACCTCAGAAACACAAATGGAAAAGTTAAGAAGGCATGAATCCAAACTCTTGAAGGAAGTATCCTCCATAGCCATGAATACAAAATATTTTAAGGAATATGAAGACAATCAAAAGAGTAGGTCAAATCTAAAAGAAGTTGACACCATTGATTTTGAAGATGAATTTTTGGCTGCTCAAGAACAAATAGTCAAGCTTAGAAAAGAAAATGTAAGGCTTAAATAATGTTTGCAAATCCTAGAAAAGAATACTCATAATATTGATGAAATAGAAGTTGTCCTCCTAAGATGTCAAGCAAAGGAAGTGGAAAAGAGAGAAGAAATGTTGTCAAGTTAGTTGAATGGAAAGGTTGAGGATTATGAGAAGTTAGAAGAAAACATTGATAAAAAACTAAATGAGCAAGAGAAAAAATTTGAAGAAGTCATCTCCTTGAAAATTCATCTAGACGAAGCTAAGAGAATAGAAGAATTAATGAAAAGTCAATTGAAGGAAAAAGAAGAAAATTGTGAGAAGTTTGAAGAAAAAATTGTGTCATTAAGGAAGGAAGTAGACAAGCTCAACAGGAACTCGAAAATTTCTCAAATGTTGGATGATATTCTGAGTAGTAAAAGATCACCACATGACAAAACAAGTCTCCATTATGTTGGAAATATTTCATACAAAGGAGATGCGAGCCTTAGGTCACCTAAAAATAATATCGAGGAAAAGTTTGAAAGTCATGCTAATATTATTCAAAGCCCCAACCATAGTGGAAGCAAGGGAAGAAATTATGATGTTTTTGGGAGAACTACTACACCCAGAAGCTATACAACTAGCAATGAAATAAGAGACAAGGATCAACAAATAATTGAATCTTCTCCAAAGTAGAACAACTTTAGAAGAGTTTTTTCATCAAGACAATCCTTCTCAACCAGGTATCAAACTATATTTCTTGGTCATTGTTTTTCATGCACAAACTTTGGACATAAAGCGAGGAATTGAAAAGCCTATAATAGGGATGATTATAGAGGCCCTAATCATACCTCCAGAAGAATTTTTTTAGGTAATTAAATAAAAGGGTCCAGTGGCTACAATAGAAAAAACCATAATTCATTCACCCCCTTATTCAAGTACAATACATAATGTTGTAAAAACCACAATTATGGGTATATAGCACGTGACATTAGAACCAACATGAGATGGTCTCCTAAACACATTAAGGAAGAAGATATCTCTACTAGGCATAAATAAAAATATACCAAGGTGTGGAGAAGAAAACAAGAAGAGCCCAATATGGATTTTTATGCTCAAGACACAAGTCTTTGTGGATGACAACTTATGGCTGATGCACTCAATCAATGTAATGCATAGGAGATAGCTTCTGCTTCCCTGAAAGAATCAGGGTCCACCTCATCAATGGACCAAAGGAGTGGAAACTTTCTATGTGCAAAGTATGATTGAAGAGCAAGAGAGTCCCCACGAGTTTGCTAAAAAAGGAGAAGGGAAGAAACATATAGCTAGAGAAGAGTAGAAGCGTTGGAGACTTGTGGATTGAAGTCATCTATATACATAGGGGAAGAATTGGACAAATATCTGGTTGTGTCTCAAAAGTTGGAGGCCACAATCTCCAAGGGTGCCAATGATCATGAAATTTAGGGACTTGTATCAAATATTCTAGAGAACATTTTGCAATGTATTAATAGAGATGAGGCACCTATCACAATAACACAAAAGATTTTTAAGAGATTGTATGAGAATCCATCAAGCAATGTACATTTTTCAACCCATATCAATGTATTGGTTACCATTCATGATGTTTGAAAATGGGTTTTCAAGGAACTGACAAGTTGGGTTATTAATTCAGACAAGGAACACAAATTCAACAAGGATATAACTATTGCACTTATTTGTTTTGAATTAATTAACCACACAAAATATACAATGCTTCTTGCTAAACCCTTGGATGTAGGAATTAATGTTGTGGAAACCAAATTTGTTATCTTTCTTGTTGAAACCTATGTTATTCAAGAATGCGGGGTTATTGCATCTGAGCCCTAAAATCTTATTGAAGCTCTGGGAAAGGTGGCACAAAGGGCAAGTTCTCTTGAGTCCTTGCAAAAAAAAATTGAAGATGTAATTTTTTTTTCATCAAATGCATCTTCAATTGGGAAAGTGGAGAAGGCTAGACAATTTAGAGATAAGAAGGCTATTTCTAGTCAACTTGGGGATATAGTGATGACTAAAACTAACTTTTTTTTCCCCGGGAGAAAATGTTGTAATTATCATTAATTTGTGAAAATTACATGCTGTAAATGCCATAGGCATATGCAAATACCGTGACCGTAGTCAACTGTGAAGAGTTTGTAATAAAACCAAAACTATACATTTCTACAAAATGACCCTGTGTTGGGTATACTAATGGCTTCTGATCATATACAAAATAATTACATATTTCAAAATTACACCATTGGTGATTTCTGTTCTGTTGCCAAAAAGAGATGTAAACAAAAAAGATAGACTGCTGAAATTAGGGCCTGTTTTCCCTCTGTAGTTATTGTTCCATATATGGTCTGTGGAAGAAGCAATAGGTCTGCTCAGGTAAGTGCTCTGTAATCATCCATTCTCCTCGAGGATGATGCGTTGCCTATTTTGATAGCTTGTCTGCACCTTCATTACGCTCCCTCAATAACCAATAAACCTATAGTGGCGGTCTTCAAGAGCTCAAAATGCTTGTTGCCTCTATGGAGAAAATGCTCGATGTAGATGAAATCCTTTTTATCTACGGACTATGCATTCTTTTGAACTTTGCCTATACAATTTGCTCTATTTTGCATCGCTTGGGGAAATATTTGGTTCAGGCTGCTTGTAAGAATCCTCTGTATAAACTCAAAACCTGCCTTTGCATTCCCAAAAGCCTTTGTGCAGTCACCACCAATGACACATTCTATAAATTATGGTGGGGGAGGGTAGAAGGTCTGTAAAACCAACAAAGTACCAAGATTCCATTAAAGCTGAGGGAGGCATTGAATCGTGATGACTAAAACTAACTAGCTGAGATGGTGGATCAATTGATCATGTTGGTTTCTGTGAATAGGTTGGAAGTATTTTTGAATATTAGGCTCATATTTATGATCTTCTTAGAGTTAATGATAAAGCATATATTGTTTACATATCACAATTACAACAATTTGGGATGTTAAAGAGGGAATATATTTCTTACAATTTCTTCCATGTCTTGACATAACTATCTATCCAACATTGTTTAGCCTTTGAAATATTAGTGCCAATTTGTCTTCCACTCCTATCCCAACAAATGGCACATGGCCTTTCCTTTACATTAATTGATACGTATTCAAAACTTGTGGTTTTGTTGGTTTGGTTAAGTATTATGTAGTGGACCTAGGTATGAGTAAAGCCAATCTTCTAAACAAAGTGCTTGCAGTAACTGCACTTCAAAGGAATGAGAAAGACAAAAAATTGCATTCCATCCTAGAACTTATTTACAACTATTTGTGAACTATCTCATGGATTCTAAGTCCATTGATCTTGGCTTGATGCCAACAATTTTCAAGACTTACTCACCAGATTTCCAAATTCTTTCCATTATTTACAACCTTTAAGAGTACCTGGTTGGATTTTTTCTTAGTTGGCATAAACAAGAAGAGTATGAGGATTTGTATGAAGAATAACTTATGATTCATGATTTTGAAGAACCAGTTGATCTAGATGGAAATGAGGGTGATTTACAAGGAAAAAATGATAGCAATGTGCATCAAACATTTCCATTTAAGGGTGAAAAGTTAATGGTTATATATTATGGTGAACATGAAGTCCATGAGAATGAGGCTTCAAATACCTAGAATTATGGTTTAATTAATGAGGAAGAAGGTTTAGATAAATTACAAGAATCCATGATCTAACAACATATTGTTCAACAAGCATCTATGGAGAAACCTAACTTTGCCTCAGTGGAATTAGACCTGTGCAGTGTTGAAGATTATCTATAGATATATAATAATATATATATATTTATATATATGTATATATATATATATTGACTAGATGGAGCATAGTTGTATTAGACATGATTTATATACATATTATTTTCTAAGCTATGGAGCAAGAAACCCATATTCAACATTGATTGAAAATCCTCAACATGAAGATAAAGATTGGAGCAGAAACTTAGGAGAAGTAGTCCTCAATGATAGAAAAGAGGAACATCTATCAAGAAGTGTTGAAAATGCAAATAGAGGGATAATCATTTTCTATTAACGTCAAAGGGGGAGAGAATGAAAACAAGGGGAGAAGCCAACAAGAATTATGAAGAAAATGTAGATAGGGGGAAGACCTAATAAGAAGTATGAAGATAATGCAGATAAGGGGAGAAGCAATTGGAAGAAGCGGATATCAAAGTATTTCCATCACAGTTTTTGGTACTGGTTAGAATGAAAGTTTCAAATTTGTTCTAGAGGCCTATTTTTGGCCCTATTGAAGGCCAAACTTAATTCCTATTGAGGATGAGAGGTCAATAATGGGGCCTGAATTTTGGTGTTTGAAGGTCAAAATCATGCCTAGTTTGTAGGCCAAGCCCTGAAGTTTTGAAGTCTGAGATTAGGTTTGATTTTAAGGGTGGTTTTTGGTGTTTTGAAGGTTGAGTTCAAGTCTATTTTATGGCCAAAGTTATAGTCCTATTATAGACCAAGTTTTGTTATGATCGTTGAGGTGGTCAATCTCTGTTGGAAAATTGTTGGATGGATCTTTGGAGGCCGAGTTTGGTTGGACAAGGCAATGTTAAGAGAGTTTTTAACTGAAGCAGTTGTGATGTTAAAGTGATTATTGGGTCAAGGACTATTGTGGACATAGGTGCAATAAGAACAAGGCTATTGTTGTATATGTTTCTCGAAGGTAGTCTTTTGGCTGAAAACTGCGTCGAGAAACCAACTCAACAACTCCAAGTCCAAGCTGGCCCTCGAACCAGAGGGGGCTCCTGCAAGTGTTACGAGGCCTTAATGTTGTTCAATGTTACTAAAAAACAACCTATGAAGCACAATGGCCAGATTCTAGGGATTGTTGTATAGGTGGTTGCTAATTAGTCACAAATCCCTACTTAACAAATAAGGCCTTCTCTTGCAAAGGTTTGATCAAAGTGCCAATGTTCAACTATGACAGAGAAACATAGCTAGAAAGGTTTTGATAGAGGAATGGAGGAGACATTAAATAATCAAGTATCCTCCATGAATATTCAATTATCTAATAGGGTCAGAAACGTATAGAAGAACCTATATAGTGAACTTAAATATGCATAAGTATGGCATAGAAGCAACAATTTAATGATTTCTAGGTAATACATTCAGACACATTGTTCAATTAATTTCCTGGTATAGAAAATAACTTTGCATAGGAACTTCAGGGAGGATGATATTCAATCTGGTCCTTCCCCATGTCATACTACCTCAAATATATGCAGAAAGGATTATCTAATCATAGGTAGCACCCATATGTACACAAGTTCTGTCAATAAAGTAAAGCTAGAAACCCTTGAATTAAAACTCTATACTATCAGGCTTTACAAAAATTGCAGTATCTTTGTGCTCAAAAGCTAGCCCTTGCTCATTACAAGTCAAAGAATATATAGAAAAATACATCTCCTAAAATCTTACAATTTTCTTGGAATAAAATCTGAACAATGTACTAAAAATAAAAACAAACTTTAAATAATCTGCCAAAAACTTGGAGTTGTTTGCAAGAAAAAAAAATTTAGTAGTCTTCTGCCTCAAAATCTAGAAATTGGTTCACTGATTGTTGATCCTCATCTTGAAAATTTGAGTTGTTGATGTCGATCCGTGAAAATCTGAAACAAGAAATTCCTTCCTTAAAATTCTTCCATTTGTTCACTAAATATTTCTAAGTCTTGAATTGACCCTTTTACTACTATTCAATGTTGTGAGGTGCTTCAATGATGCTTGGAAATTGTGATTAAATCCCTTAAAATCTGGATATCACTTTTATTGACTACCACCGTTTTGTCCAGCTGTTATATAACATTTTTACCTTTAACTTCAATTCTTTCTTTTACCACATATATTTTCCAACATATAGTTTAAACTTTGATTGGCCTCATAGGCTGTTAATTCCTCATTAAAATGGTAATTTTGTGTTAAACATTTCATGCCTATATAACCTTTATAATTTATCTTCATTCTATAAAATTCCTTGTACTATACTATTGGAAGATTTACCTTACCTCCAACGAATACCTTTACTGCTTCTTCACTCTACCTTTATTTACCGCTTCTTCACTCCTACCTTTACTACTTACCTCCGACTAAGAACTTGAATGGTTAGGGAACCAAGACAACCTTGCCTCATTGATAGAGGTTACCACTCGTCCTAGTGATACAACGAGTGGGCCTGAGGGGGCTAACATGTCCCAGACCTTCATAGATTGTCCCACGTCATGGCTAGGGAACCAAGACAACCTTGCCTCATTGCTAGAGGTTACCACTTGTCCTGGTGATACAACGAGTGGGCCTGAGGGGGCTAACTAGTCCCAGAACTTCATAGGTTGGGTTGTCCCACGGATGGTTAGGGAAGCAAGGTCAGGCTGGCCTCACCAGAGTGGTTACCACCACATGGGTCAAGATCATGGATGGGCCTGAGGGGACTGAATTTACTCCCAACCTAACAAGGTTTGTCCTTGCCTCTATTTGGGGATGAGGTTAGGGAGCAAGGCTGCCTTGCATGAGTCTTGTAGGGCCACCAATATTGAGTGGTCCTTCAGGGGGAAACCAGGTTCCTCTCTCCTAGCCTCCTCATTGTGGGAGGGGTTGTCCCAACCCACAAACTTTGGATACGATTTTTATATCTAAAGAGTGCGCATAAGGCCTTGGACCACATCTAGCATCCCATATCTTAAGTGATTCCATGCATAGGGGTGTTTAGACCCTTTTTAAAGGTGTGGTGTACTATTATTTGCACCCTAATGACTTAAGCGCTCAATATTGCAGTTGCATTGAGTGAGCCGCATATGAGTATAACCAATTTCATTCTTGAGATGGCGTCAAACCTAGGAACACCATGACTGGATTTATTTTTTTTTTCATCTAAAGAGTGCGCTAAAGGTCGCGGCCCCTAAAAAGTTTCTCTTTGCCTCTTTTTCTAAAATTTTTCCCCCACTTTCAGTGCTTACATTCCCCAAATATTGAGTTAGGTATGAAGTTTTGTTTTCCTTTGACACTGTTGTAGCGACTACAACCACCCTCCGAAATTTTGCCTATGCTTCTATTTTGGAGCCTTCCTTATTATCCACAACAACTCATCTCGCATTGATCTAGGTATTCATGCCTCAATTGTAATCTATCTTTTCATTTTTGTTGTGTTTGTTAACTTAGCTAATTCTTCTAAGTCACAAGTTGATCTCCCAACTTGGTCTCATAGCAGTTCTAGGCTTGCCTCCAGAAACTGTGCAATCCTTGAGGGAAAGAAACCTTAATGATGTGAATTACGAATTCCTAACTTCCAGTGAGCCTTGAGATCATAAAATGTGCATTCATGGGAGGCATCCCAGCACTGAGCCCAACAATTGTGCAACCCTCACTGAGCTCAAAAACTACAGTGCACTGAGTCGAAAAGTAGCCTAGTTCCTTGGAACTGTGCAATTTGTTTCGACAGTGTGCATGGAAATTTTCCTCAAAAAAAAGAAAAAAATAAAAAAATAAAAAGCATCCTTAAAAAATATGGATCTATTTTTAGTATCCCGAAGGAGGCACTTGTGCTATTTTTAGAAACTTCCACCAAGTGTTGTTTTTTCCTTGATTTTAGGTATGCACATCATAAACCCTAATTTTTCCAAATCTATTTAATTGACGCTTCTACAAATAATTTTCACATTCGATCTTGGAGCTCTAACCTTCCTAATGAGATCAAGGAACCTTCGGTGCAATCATCTGTGCTTTTGCGGGTGGGTTTTGCCTTTGTCGTCTTTTATCTCTTTTCTTGTTGTTTGGCTTGTGTGAGTGTTGTTTCACTTATTTCTCTTCAAGGTTGCTGGCATTTTGACTTGTTTTAACTTTTAGAAGTCTTGTTTTAAGTTATAGATTTCCTTTCATAAGTTTTTGCATTAGTTTTCCCGTTTTTGCACCAGTGGTTGTCATTGCAGTGAATCTCCTCACTTGCTTCGTTTTCTTCCAGCTGATCAATTGATGCACTTGATTTACATGAATTTATCTACAATTAGTCATATCTACATTCATATTTGCACTATCTCTCAGATCGTTTTGTTTTCCACACTTCCCTTAGGCAGATCTGGGTTTCGCTTGGCCGATTTTCACTTTACACAGCTGGCACTGCTCAATTCAGAAGCTCAAGCCACAAACTTAGCCTCTGGAGTTGTGCAGTGAGTTGTCCAAGTGGGATCCAATTGTGAACTACGCAGTTCGAGGAGCTAGCCTGTCATATTGGCCATTGAAACTGTGTAATGTACATGCTCTCCCAGGTCTTTGCACAGGTTGAATTGCACATTGCATAGTTTCAACGATCAGGGTTCCACCTTGGTTGTTGGGACTGCATAGTGCATAGTTCGCTTAGGCAACCAATCCCCCTCTGTTAGAAAAAAATTACTCAATCCTTCCCATCTAGTGGCTGATTTGTTGCCTGAACTTGGCTTGTCAGTTGTTTTTCTTAAAACTAACATTTTCTTGCCATGAGTCTCCTTTCTGTCCCACAGGTACAACAATTGTTGAGCACCTCTCCAGCAATCATTGTTACCATGACATCTAAGAGAGATGCATCAAAGGAAACCATTGAGATTAGTACTGGGGAAGCAGTTGAGAAAACATTTGTTGATTTTATAGTGTATGAAGATACTCATTTGTTTATAGAGAAGGGATCATCACTGAAATGGCAACAGATTAAAGATACTTTTTCAAAGGACCTTGAGGCAGATTTAGAGGACCGACAAGTTTATCTTAGCATCTAGTAGTAGGGATACCCAAAGGTTGCATGTAGGTATCTTGCCTTCCCATATGCGTATATCATCAGTTGGATTGTCTCACACATGGATGAGAAGAATATGACATTGAGCAGTGCTAGCGGTTAGAAGCTTGCCACCTTCTTGGCAGAAGACTTTCAACAGATGTATTACTTGCCCGAGATAGTAAAGTGCATGGACTCACCCTTTTATGCCACCCACAACTATGTGAATAAAAGAGACATTCTCAAATGCTGGGTGAAAGAGCCATCAAAGTTTTGACAGACACCCACCCATGTGTACAAGACAAATTCGCTTAGGAAGGCTTACCAACTCTTGTTTATCTTTGCTTGTAGAATCCATGGTCAAGAGATAACTAAAACTTTTCCTAAAGGGTGGGACATCTTATTGGACCAGCTGGTGAACAATGGGAGGTCGTTCAACTCGTCAGATCTGTTGTCCCAACAATTGAAGGCCCATGTAGCATAGGCTTTGAATCCTCCCAAGGGTGAGTGAACAAGATTCTATATTTTTTCATACTTACTAGATGCAATTGATGTGCAACAATAGTTCCCTGGAATGAACTAGACATGGACACCATGAGAGACCTCTGTGAAAATCTATTGCAAGTTTCTTTCAAAATGAAATTATAGAGGAGAAATGGAACGACTAACTAACCACTTTATCATCTCATTGTACAAGATTATATTTGAAAAAGATCCACTTGCATGTCACGAAATCAATGGAGGCAATAGTAGACATTGCATATTGGTATGTATCACCACGTAGCACCTTCATTAGAGTGTTTGGTGAAGAGAAGAATCTGCATTTCTTACCAAGGTATGACACAAAAAACTAGTCATGCAAGAAATATCATACCATATTGCTACAGGGTTGTCAACAACATTGCACAGGAAGAAGAAAGCACCATGGAACACTCTTCCTTTACAGATCAGATTGTACGAGATTAAGAACTTGAAATTCGCAGATGTCGAGGCTAAGGAAATTGTGATATTTGAATTTGAAACTAAGGACTTTAATTTGTATGACCACCCCTGTATTTTCAAAGACCATTGTACAAGAGTTTACTTTCTGTGGATCGGTGAGGCATTTCATTGGCGAGAGGATCATCCTTGTGTTAAAAGGCGTAGCTAGGTTTGTTCTTCATAATGACATGTAATTATGATTTTATGTAAAGAGATGTAAATAATAAAAATGAAATTATTATATTGATTTGCTTCATGGGTTTCATGAGTAAAAAATTTTGTTTTTAAGTCAAGACTCCCATTGAGAGTCTTTAGGGTTTATTTATCTAGTATAAAAGAGTCATTGTCATGTAAATCAATTCATGTTACACTTGGCAAGAGGTAAATATTTTCTATGTAAAGTATTCTCCAAGAACTTGTCTCCAAACCCCTTCAAGTCGACCTACAAATTATGAGGAAGTTGCAAGATGAAGTTGACCTAAACTCCAACTGTCAAGTCGGCCTAAAGGGAAGCGAATAAGGGTATATATAGCCCTAATCGGCCTCATTTGAGACACATAATTCATACAAGAATTCATTAGGAAAGTGTGAAGGAAAAGGTAGAAGAAAGTGGGCTATAAGGAGGACGAAGAAGAAGCAACAAAAGGGAAGGACAAAGATTCTTCTGGGTCATCATCTACTAGGTACAACGAACATTCTTCTGGGTCATCATCTACTAGGTACAATGAAGATTCTTCTGGGAAGTGCGAAGTCTTGGCAACATAATATTCTGGGTAGTGTGAATTCTAGGCAACAGATTCTGTTGGGAAGTGTGAAGTTTGGGCAGCAAATTCTTTAGGGGAAACAAGACAGAAACTCTACTAAGTGTTCAAAGTAGAGGCTGAGGTTCTCTCTAGAAGAACTAGAGGCTGAGATTTTCTAAGGAAGTTGTGGAGGTGCAGTACACTGAGATGAATTTCTCTAGGAGGAAAGACAAAGAAGGGAGAAGAAGATCAAGGTGGGTGACAAGTGTCTTGGAAGGATACTATAGTTGAAGTTTCAGTGTCATGGTCTTGCTACTTATCAATTGAATATCTAGAAGAATAATTTTATTGGTTTTTCCTCTCAAGAGGTGAGAGTTTTTGGCCTTGGATGGAGAAGCCTATATTTTGTGTCACTTGTCTTTATTTTGATAATTGTCTTGATGAAAAGAGCATACTAATAATCTAACAAAGTGAAAGATCATAAGAAAAATAAGAACAAGCATATCACAAGCAATTATCAAGCTGAGAAATTGCTAACATTGAATGCCCTAGATTTCTTAACATGGTATCAGAGCTAAGGTGTTGAAGACAAGAAGGGGCAGACAAAGCAAGCTGACACACAATAATAAATCTTCAAAGGAGGAATAAAAGTAATTCGAATGTTATCAAGAAGGAAATATAGATTCTCACTAAACTAAAACCCTAGAAGTATTTCAGATATCATCACATCATCAAAGGAAGTGGAGGCTCTAAGGAATCTTGAATTAAAAGTCGATCCTCTCTCCCTTGAAGCAAAGATCCCATAGAAGGAATTCCTCCCTCTTCAAAATACTTGAAGCAAGAAGCAACAAGTTCATCATCAAAGTTGAATATTTGATCCTTTTCAAGTAAGTACCTCTTACTATAATACAATCTAGGAAAATGACTTCATGTTTTAAGGAAGATCAAAATCTATTTGGGGCATCAAACTTTCTTGCTTGAAAAAATAGGATAGACATTGTCCTTGAAGTAAATGAAGTCGTTGATCATGTTCATGGGAAAGCCTCCAAGCCATCTGAAGAACCAGAATTATCGGAATACATGAAAAAGGATCTCAAGGCTCAAAAGATAATCAAGGAATCCATCAAAGATTCACTTGTTCCCTATGTAGCAAAGCTAGAAACATCTAAAGAAATATATGATAAGATGGAATAAATTTTCTCTAGAAGCACAATAGAAAAGATCTTAACTCTTATATATGAACTTCATAAGTTGAACGTAGATAAAGGGATATCATCATGTCTCTCTAAGGCATCTCAAATAAAAGAACAATTGAAGGATCTGGGAGACAAAGTATCTGATAACAAAATACTCGCAGCAATTCTAAGTGCATTAACTGATGAACAAGGTAACCTCATTGCCTCTAGAGAAGAGGAAGCTATCCGATACATTAGGTTATGGTCTCTTGTCAAGGTAGAAGGAGACAGGATGAAGAATGAAAGTGAAGAAAGACCAGAAAGAAGGAAACAATTAGTGTCAAAACAAAAGGAAAGATTTGAAAATTTTGGTATTCCAAAGAAGAAAAGGAAGAACGTGACTAAAGTAAGAAGCTATGGTTGTCACAACTTTGGACACTATAGAAAAGGCTGTCCTAATTGCAAGAGTGGCAGGGAAGAAGACTACTCTACTAAGGAAGTAAAAGAACCTGAGACAAAGAAGCGTAAGAAAGAAGAAGATAAAATATGACTAAGGTGATATTCTTCATTAAAAGGTTTCTTTCACTTGTAATTTATAGGTAGGAAGCAATGTAAAGCAAATAGGATGCATTAGAAGGAAGCATCGTGATAAAAGCATTAGATGTAAGAGCTCGTGACATGGAAAGAAAGTATCTATGGTACAAATCCTACTAATAAGGAAGCTCTTAGGAAACCTCATGAGTATTTATAATAAGAAAAACGTCATCATTGAATGGGATCATCATAGAAGAAAACATTTGCCATATGAGGACATAAAATATCCTCAAGTTTCTCTAATAGAATTCTCATCAAAGGACTCTTCGATAGAGAAAGGAAGCTAAAGTTTTTCATTAGGAATTCCAACTTGTGGGATTCAAGGAATAATATGACGACACAACAAGGAAAGCAAGTCTAAAGGATAAAGTCCCTTCAGATGAAGCTTCTACAGGGATTTTTTATGATCGAAAGAAAATTGAGGTATGCTCACATGGAGGTATTAAGAAAGTCATATCATTACAATATGATCTAGAGAAGAAAGGATATCCTCCCTAAGTAACACTAGATGAAATCAACATAATATATGAAACATAAGGAAGCTGGCTACAATCAAGATTGGAAGCTTCTAGGAATGAAGTGTGTGAAAAGAAAGGAAGATATCGTGATAACATACAAAGATGATAGAAGGCATTCAAAGTCCAAGAAGTTTTGACTATAATATCTCCCAGAAGAAGTCAGAAAAATATAGAGACACTGAATATCTATGGAAGATGTGTCAATCAGCATGCAGGATTCCGATACTTACAGGAAGATGTCATGGTGATATATGATCACAAAGGTAACTCTAATTTTAAGTGTACATTGATTATTTTTGAACTAACATATGGTTGGGCTTATGTAGAACTGTAAAAGGAAGATCTGTGAATGTCTTCGAGGCAAAGCATATGGAAGGATGTAATGTTATTTTGGAAATATGGCATGAAATTAGAATGAGAAGAAGCAAATCCTTATGGAAAATCTGATGGATCACTTTCTGATGAGTTAGGGACTTGACTAACTCATGGACAAAAGTGATGTATGATCTGTGCCCTATATATATAAGTTCCCAAAATTTTAAGACTCCTTAAAATAAATTCATGGCATCGAAGAAAGGAGATCTTAATGTAGCTAAGTGTTCTATAGGTCCCTTGTTAAGAGGGAGCTTGAGAAGAAGTTTCTTACTTGGAAGAAACTCAAAAATTTCTAAGACCTAAGGTTAGGTACATTCCTCTATGATAGGACTGGGTACATCAAATGAATAAAAATCTTGGTATAAGAAGGAGCGATAAGAATGTTGTTATGTGCTTCACCTGAGAAGACATAATGGAGGATTGTGTAATCATTTGGCATCTGATGCTCTTGTGGAATGAGTTAGGGAATCCCATGGAAGAGTAGTCATGGGGGACCAATATTCTTTTGGGAACTGGGGAGTCCAAGAAAGGAATAGTCCTCATGGAACATATCCTGAGAGAACCCAACATTTTTCTCTATGGAGAGATGGAGTTGTTAGTCAAGGCCTTGCTATATAAATTTTGGTTGGTATGATTCTATACACATGAGCTACAAATCCGAATTCTTCTTAAGAGAAATTATTCATATTGAGAAAGTCCAAGGTACCATAATGAATACCTCCCTAACTAAGAGGGAGTGTTGAAAGATGTAACTAGGTTTCATCTTCATAATGACATGTAATTATTATTTTATGTAAAGAGATGTAAATAAGAAAAATGAAATTAGTATATTGACTTGCTTCATGGGTTTCATGAGCAAGGGATTTTATTTTTGAGGCAAGATTCCCATTGATATTCTTTAGGGTTTATTCATCTAGTCATAAAATAGTCATTGTCATGTAAATGAAGTCATGTTACAATTGGCAAGAGGTCAATATTGTCTATGTAAAGTATCCTCCAAGAACTTGTCACCAAACGCCTTTAAGTCAGCCTACAAACTATGAGGACGCTGCATGATGAAGTCGGCCTAAACTTCGGCTGTCAAGTCAGAATAAAGGGCATCGAAGAAGGGTATATATAGACCTACTTGGCCTCATTTGGAGACACACAATTCATACAAGAATTCACTAGGAAATTCCGAAGGAAAAGGCATAATAAAGAGGGATAGAAGGAGGATGAAGAAGAAGCAGCAAAATGAAAGGACAAAGTTTCTTCTGGGTCATCATCTATTGGGTACGACGAAGATTCTTCTGGGAAGTGCGAAGTTTGGGCAGCAGATTCTTCTGGGAAGTGAGAAGTTTTAGTAGTAAATTCTTCTGGGGCAGCAAGAAAGAAACTCTACTCAGTGACCAAAGTAGAGGCTGAGGTTCTCTCTAGAAGAACTAGAGATCGAGATTCTCTAAGGAAGTTGTGGAGGTGTAGTACAACAAGATAGAGACCGAGTTTCTTTAGGAGGAAAGACAAAGAAGGGAGAAGCAGATCAAGGTGGGTAACAAGTGTCTTGGAAGGATACTATAGTCAAGGGTTCAGTGTCATGGTCTTGGTACTTATCAATTGAAGATCTAGAAGAAGAATTTTATCAGGTTTTCCTCTCAAGAGGTGAGAGGTTTTGCACTAGCTGGATAAGCCTATATTTTGTGTCACTTGTCTTTATTTTGACAATTGTATTGATGAAAATAACACACTAATAAGTTAACATAGTGAAACATCATAAGTAAAATAAGAAAAAACATATCACAAGCAATTATCGAGTAGAAATTTTTTAACATTGAATGCCCTAGATTTATCAACACCTTGGGGGTACTGCTACAATGCCTCTAGAATCAATGAGTCAATTAATTTAGCAAGGACTTCACAAGTTGCTCCACAGACAACATCAGTAGAAGGCAACAATCCAATGCAAGACAAGGGAAAGAGGAATATTGTTGATAGTATAGAGAGAGAGAAAATATGCAAAATGAAAGAAAATCCTCTTATCGAGAAAACATATTTGGTAGTAGAAGCAAAGAGGAAGCAGAGGATACAAAGAGCAGAGTAGAGAAAGAGAGAAAATTAGAGGTTGTAGGAAGTATAATTGAAGCTACAGGAGACAGAGTAGAACATGAAGGAAGAAAAGGATTTGAGAAGGAGAGAACAAGAAGAGAAACATAAGAAGGAAGAAGAACAAAGGCAAGGTGAAATTATAGAGGAAACAACGCTGATACAGGTTGAGGAACAGGAACAACCAACAACTTAAGAGGAAGGTGAAAAAATGCTTGATCGAGAGCTTGCTCAACAAATTGAGCAACTAATTGAAGTGACAGACATGGAGTTGGAACAAGAGGTGCAACATGAAGATGTTGACCTGATGTCGAGAGAACCACAGGTCATCCCTTAGTCTTCACCACCTTAAGCAACAGAGATAGCCTTGAGCGAGCAACAAGGATATGTTCTCCTTGATGATGATCTAGTCATGGATGTGTACAATCTATCATTCGATGAGTTCCAAAAGAGGATTGTACAAGTGCGAAGGAAGAAATTTCTGGATGATCACACATCACCTGCATTCATTAGAGAAAGGTTGATAGTGCCAGGCACCAAGAAGCATCCAAATTCCATTGCCGAAGCTAGCTTGGCCTATATAGGAGCAACAAGATCAAATGTTTAGTGTTTAACAATCGAGAATGAGTAACTGGCATAAAATTTTCAGGATTCCAGGAAAAATTTAGAACAACTCTGAGAAATAACACAAAATGCAGTTTCCGCATTGGGGGAGATGAGTTTGTAACCTTACATAAAGTTGTTGTTCGTTTGCATGGCTTACAATAGTAACACAAAGAGTTTGTTAAAACTGTAAAAAACATATAGGCTGCCATCACCTATGTACAAGAGTGGACAATGTAGTACAAGGGGGCCCCGCTTGACTTAGTGAAGAAAATGAAGCCACAGGCAAAGTTGGAGAAAGCGAAGGTTCGAATGTTGATTCAGAACAACAAGTAGCTTGCCTCATTCATTCGCAGCATTCAAGCCTCATATGTACGGTTTTACAATGGTTTGGATATCTTCATGAGAACACATCAGGTCCCATCAATCAGTTCCCTCACCAAAGATAAACCCAAGAACCAAGTCCGGTAAGAGGTCGAAGAGTACTTGGAGAAACTAAGACATAATGCCACCAGGGAGGAATTGGAGTTGAATGCACATAACATGGAAAATTTCATCGGTGGTCGTGTCAAAGTCAAAAAAATGTTTCTCTTGATTAAGTATGAGCTGGACATAGGTTCCAAGATAGTGTACCCATATACCATGGAGGCTAGAGTCTGCTTCTAGCAAGACATCGTTAAGCAGTTTGGGGACACCATCACATACTACCAAGCTTGGCACCAATATGTGATTGAGAAGAAGTAAGTGGAGGTTGTTGAGCTAGACTTCTCCAAAATTCCAACATCATAGTGTTGTGTCTTGTTAGGCTGTCAAGTTGTATTTACCCTATTTTGTCTTATTTGGGTACAAGTGGAAAATGTAATACTATTTGTAATTATGTTGTAAGTGAAATTGCAAGTGTCAATATTGGAATATCAAAATTCATCTAATGTAATGTGTTATTTTGTGAAGAAGTTTAAGAGTCGTGAGGGTATTCCAAAGGTCATAAAGGGGGAGTTGAAGAGTCATCCCCCTCTTGTTATAAATAGAACCTCATAACTCATGTAACGTGCTTTTGGGAGCCAATATTTTGGCTAGGCTTAGGCTTAGGCTTAGGAAGATCTTGGGAGTATTGTGAAGAGCCTTGACTTCTCCATAACGTAGAACAAGTATACTTCTTTGGAGGAGCAGGTGGTCTTGACTGTAATGTCCACTATTGGGGCTAGTGGTCGCCAATGGTGTATGTATGAATGGAAATTTCACTTATAATAATAAAATTAGAGCCAACACACTTTCATGCATATGTTATTAATATAGTAGGACTATCTTGTTGTATTGGAAATATATGTTATTTAAATTACGCATATGCTTATGAACTATTTCATTTTCATTTGTATGAATCCTATTCAATGTGTGTTGTTTTATTAACTTCGACATCTTAGGTTGTGATGTCATTTTTCTCATGTGTTCCTTTCAAGTTGTGTACTATTATATGATTCTAAGGGGCACACTTCATTTTCCCTTCATGTGTTGTAACCTTCATGCATCACACTTGACTCTTCGTACAGTCACACACTTGCTCTCACACAAAGTTATCATATTTCCCTCTGCGAGTTTCCATGGTCAAGGCATAACATTACCACCCACTGCTAGGACTCCTACTCCAAATGGCGTGAGGTCTAGTTGGGACTTCATATTGAGGATATCCCCTAAATGTTGGCGGGTCCATCAACGTCAACATTTTTGGCGCTAGAAGGAGGGCCAAATGGCAAGATGAGCCCTTGAAGTCTATTTTGAATTTCTGCACTTATTTCATGACTTCTTACCAAATCATAGCCCCGACATGTTTTTCTAGCTTTGAAAATCTAAAAGTGTCGATGAGCATCTTAAATGACTTGTCCAATTACAAGTTTGATGGCAAGGGTGGAACAACCTTACTTAAGCACACAACTACTTTTCCTAGTTTCTGTGACAAGCATGAAATCCGGTATGAGGATGATGCATGTAGGTTGTTCGCACTCACGTTCGAAGGGAACGTGAAGGAATGGTGTTACACATTGCTTGAAGCCTTCATACACTTTTTCAAACATATTTTTGTAGAATCATGTCGTGATTTTGATCTCTATGATCGTAAAGCTCTTAATAAAAAATTTTAAACTGCGAAAAGAACTTGATGAATCTTTTCAAGATTTTCATGATCGTTTTATCCATTACTGCTTTGAATTTATTGAAGATGAAGTTGATTGGTCTTTCTTGGTTGATATATTTTTATATCTTGTTCACATTTCAGAAAATACACATGAGTTAGAATCTTTCGAACGTCTCCCAACATACCTCGGTATTAGAGCTTCTAAATCTATGATGGATAAGGTTTTTGTTCCAAGTGATCCTCCATCCCCTTCTCATAAAACAAATCTTGTTCTGCAGGCTGAGGTGGGGGAAGTTGTGAGTTCACCTATTGATCTACTTCCATCTCCTCCTACCCCACTTACTCAGAATTTCAATGCAAATTTGGATTGTGACTTCGATGGTTGTGATTAAGTGTTATCTCCTCGTCCTCCATCCTTCGATGCCTGTGATCCTCTAGATTTTGATGTGTTGTGTTCACCCATGTCGTATCTCTCTTTTGATGTTCACAACGATAGGATGGAGTTGGTGTTAAACGACCAACTTGCAATATCATTTTTGATGAGTATGTGTGGGAGTTTGAGCAAGAGTCCGCAGTGAAGGATGATCCCCTTCCGTCCCCACTTGTTTCGCATTTTCCTAACATTTTCCATGATTATGTCATTTCTGTTCAATCTTGATAAAATTTAGTTTCGGATGTTACTACTTCCGATCATTCATTGAACACGTGGAATGCTATTTTTTCATTTGAATGCGAAGAGGACAAATTTGTCTTCCCCGATCCCCTCAATATCTCATCTTACCTTTCCAAGAACACATAGGGTGAAATTTCTCATTTTCCATCATCCCCTCTTTATGATTCATCAGATCATGAGGATGCCCCTGTTTGTGATCTTGAACTTTTTGATCATGGTTGTCGTGATCTTTTCATTGATTCATTCGATCATGATTCTAATTCTTCCACTATTGATCTTTCTAAGCCACTAGTATTCGATGATCCATCTTCTAATGAATTGGAAGCTCCCCAAGATGTCGAGGAATTTCATCCTGAGCTAATGTTTATGTCAGGTTCTCATAACGTTGAGGTTAGTTCCACTTATGATAAAAATGTTTTGAATGTTTCTAGGCTCCTCATCACTATATTGTTCACATTAAAAATCAATATATCTGACAATCTTCTCATCCTCCATCTGTATCACACAATCCTATCACTCAATAATTAGAGGAGTCATACGTAGCAACCATTGTCGCAAAACGAAAATTTTTCTTCTTTCTTCGTGTTTGGTCGTTTTTCAAATTCGAAAGTGTGCGCCTGCTTGTCTTCGACTTGCAATATGTTTGTACACCTTGGCACATTTGCAAAGTGTCTTTCACGCGCTTTCCATTTTTACTTTTCTGCAGGTGCATTTAAACTTTGAACATTCTGGTTTGTATTGTCTTATCTTTTTTGTTTATTACTTTGTGTCTATATCATTGTTGGCATACATGCCCTCATTTGCATAGGCTAACCAATGCAGTAATGGCTACATTAGAAGTATCACTTTACGTAGGTTGGCCTATGCTCTGCTTAGATTAGGAGGAGTAATTTTTCTTTTCTTTGTTGTTTCTTTGATTTTATTTACTCTGTTTCACTTTACCCTGCTTCTTTCCTTTAGTTTATTTTCTTTTCATTTGTAGGTTAGTTTTCTGCATGAAACCGTGTTTGGCTTCACAGATAAGCTCAGTGAAATCCAAGAGGAAGTTATACTGCTATCAACCTTTGGTTATCTGTATATTCCTTCCCTTTATGTGAATCTTGCATTTCTTCTAGTTAATGATACCTTGATGGAAAATACGTCCTTTTGGGAGAGAGTCTTGGTGAAATCACGATGCTTGCAGTTTTAACTAGTACCACCTACTCTAATTGGTCTTCTCTTTGTGGTTAACCCTTGTCAACTAAGTCAAGTAGAGTAAGGAGGGGGGTAAAACCTTAACAAGTATGTCATAGGTATATATATAAATGTCATTCTATGCAGGGACAACCTCTTCTATTCTCAATAAGTCGAGATCTCGCTTCCACCTCATGAAATAAATAAGTGCTTATGGATAGTTCTTTGAACACAAGTAAAAAATGAAAAAATAAAGAAAAATGAAATAAAGGGTGAAAGAAGAGAAAGGCTTTCTGCATAAGAGAGGTGATGCAAGTAACTCCACTGGGATACTATCTAGGTTCGCTGGTAGCATAACAATGCTTGTGTCCTTGAAGTGACTCCTCCAGGGTACTGCCCTAGCCTCCTGGTAGTAGAGCAATACCAGAGATGAAACTAAGACTATGGCAATCTATTTGACTTGTGCATCTATATACTCCTCATCCCCAATCAAAACAACTCAGTTTGACTTGGCTTGGCATGCGTGCTGTCGATGATGAGAATGGTAGGGACTACATATTTAACTCAAGATAAGTGAAGAAGCTATGATGATCAATGAATTGAAAAATACTTCTAGAAGAGTTAGACTTGCTTTACATGAAACAAGGTCCATACAAAGAGATAGAGTTCTACCAGTGTGTCGCCAATGTTGTAGCAGATATAACCACCCTCCAAAATTTTGCATATGCTTCGATTTTGGAGCCTTTATTACTATCCAAAACAAATCATATCGCACTAATCTAGGCATTTAGGATTCGATTGAGACTTATCTTTTCATTTTCACTTGTGTTTGTTAACTTAGCTAATTCTTCTAAGTCACAAGTTGATCTCCAACTTGATCTCACAACAGTTCTGGGCTTGCCTCCAAAAACTAAGAAATCCTTGAGGGTAAGCAACCTTAATGATGGGAATTGCATAGTCCTGATTGCCAGTGAGGCTTGAGCTCATAAAATGTGCAATCATGGGAGGAAGATGAGAAATGAGCCCAGAAATTGCAACCCTCACTGAGGTCTGAAATTGCAGAGTGCACTGAGTTGAAAAGTTTCCCAGTTCCCTGGAACTACACAATTTGTCTTGGCAGTGTGCATGGAAAGTTTCCCCAGAAAAAGAAAAAAACAAAAAAAGAGAAAACACCTCCCTCAAAAATAGGGATCTATTTTTAGTATCTTGAAGGAGGCACTTGCATTGTTTTTAGAAACTTCCGCCACATGTCGCTTTTGCTGGAAATAATACTAAGAGGGGGGGGGGGGGGGGGAAGGGTGGTGAATTAGTATTAGTCAAATTAATAACATTTTAATTTCATACTCAGATAACTTCAATGAAGGTAACCAACGTGTACATGTAACTGCCTTTAAAGTATCCAACAAACTTGTGATTCAGTTAATTCATCATATGTTGATCTTTAATCAGTGCATCAATACTTCACTAACCATATAAACAGTAACCATGTGCAATAATAATAGAATAAGGCATCACACATAAGAAACCCACATGAACACCAAGATTTAAGGTGGAAACCCAATGCAGGACAAAAACCGTATGTTGTTGTTTCTTTTAATATAAGTAAAACTTGTTTACAATCTTGTACTAGTGCAGACTCATACCAGTATGCAGGCACCCACCTGCAGAAGGCTGCAACATTCTTTCGTTCTCCAGCTTCTACTGGAAGGGAGCTACAACCCCCTAGCTCTTGTACTAGCCAATCCATTTACTAGTACATAGGCGCCGACCTACAGAAGGCTCCAACCTTCACTCGTTTTCCAGATGCTACTGGAAGGGAGCTCCAACCCCCTGACTCTTGTACTAGCCGATCCATTTACTAGTACATAGGCGCCAACCTATAGAAGGCTCCAACCTTCACTCGTCTTCCAGCTGCTACTGGAAGGGAGCTCCAACTGCCTGGCTCTTGTACTGGATGATATGTTTACCAATATGTAGGCATCGGCCTACAGAAGGCTACAATCTTCTCTCTTCCTCTTGGGACCATGTTTCATAAATTTTCAGATTGGATACTCCTAGAACACAACACCACAATCTGAAGGCCTCTTTTCATCAAATTTTCATATTGGACCCATTAGTAAGATTGAAGCTTAGAATCAAGCACCACTGCAATACAACCATCAAATACATATGCATCAACCAATCACTGAAACTCAATCATCAATCTCTGAATCAACCACAACTGAATCAATCACTGAAAACCCATCATCGCTGAAGCAAATCACAATCAATCAATCTAAACATTCAAAATACTGTCACCAGAATACAGTCACTAGAACACATAGCAGAACTCAGAACTATGCAACAATAACCAAAACCAACTGCAACTTCAAATATCATATTTCATAATGTATACGCTACTTGAATGTCACAAACTGGCGTGTATACACGCTTTTATCAAAGTGAACCAGTGTACAGATTTGCAAATAATAACTTAAAAACTTCACAGCTATTCTAGACTTCAGTCATACCCAGATCATAACATTTACAGAATAAAAATTGTGCCAGTATTCAGATCTAGACTATCCATGATCAGACCACATAATGATAATTCATTTCAAGCCTTATGATCCCGATCCATCATCCATCATCAACCACGTAAGTGCATCCTTAGTTTAGATCAAGCAAAGCATCAGAAGCGCATAACTTGCATATTTGATCTAACACTTCATAAGATATTCAATGCTTGCACACCTGGCCTAATTGTCTTCTCCTCCTTTCTCAATACCTTGGACCAAAACCACTTAGAACCAATACCTTGGACCAAATACCTAGGGTCAATACCTCGAATCAAAACCTTGGTTTTCCAACATGTACACTCTTTTCCTCCTGTGGGAGTGCGTGTATACATATACGCTCTTTTTGTTCTGTGTGCCCACGTGTATACACTACTTTGACAAAGTGAACTAGCGTATACCTCTCTTTCTTCAACCTATGGAGTTTGATTTGTAATCCTTTTTTGTTAACCTCTTGCACTATGAACTGTCATCTGTGTGAGTTGCCATCAAGGACAACACTTGTATCATAATGCCAATAACTTTTTCCTTGATTTTAGGCATGCACGTCATAAACCATAATTTGTCCAAATCTATTTAATCGATGCTTCTAGAGCTCATTTTCACATTCGATCACGAAGCTCTAGCATTATTGAGGATATTAAGGAACCTTTGGTGTGATCATCGACGCTTTTCCGGGTGAGTTTTTCTTTTGTCGTCTTTTCCACTTTTTCTATCGCTTTTTGTTGGTTGGCTTGTGCGAGTGTTGTTTCACTTGTTTCTCTTCATGTTTTCTGGTGTTTTGACTTGTTTTAACTTGAACATTTTTTCTTTTAAGTTATAGATTTTCTTTCCCAAGTGTCACATTAGTTTTCATGTTTTTGCACCAATCGTTGCAGTTGTGGTGACTCTCCTCACTTACTTATTTTTCCTTCCATCTAATAAATTGATATGCTTTATTTACATGCATTTATCTACACTTAGTCAAATATGTACTCAATTTCGCACTATATCTCAGATCTGCTTGTTTTCCACACTTCCCTTGGGAAGATCTGGGTTTCCCTTTGTCGACTTTCACTTTGCATAGCTAGCACTACACAATCTGGAAGCTCAATCCACAAGCTTGGCCTTTGGAATTGTGTAGTGTGCAGTCCAACCTAGCTCCAACTACACACTGTGCAGTTCCAAGGTCCAACCTGTCAACTTGGGCATTGAAACTATGAAATGCACAGTCTCTCCCAAGCCTTTGCCCAGGCTGAACTATGCATTATGCAATTTCAACAATCAGGCTTCCACCTTGGCTGTTGGGACTATGCAATGTGCAGCTCCCTCAGGAAAGAAGCCCCCCTCTGTCAGAAAAAAAATGCACAATCCTCTCCATCTAGTGCTTGGTTTGCTTCTTGATCTTGCCTTGTAAGTCATTTTTCTTAAAACTAACATTTTCTTGCCATGAGTGTCCTTTCTATCCCACATGTACAACAATGTTAAGCACCTATCCAGCAATCACTATTACCATGGCATCTAAGAGAGTTGCATTAAAGCAAACCACTGAGAGTAGTATTGGGTAAGAAGTTGAGAAAACATCCATTGATTTTCCATTGCATGCAGATACTCAGTTGTTTATAGAGAATGGATCGTCACTGTCATGGAAACATATTAAAGATACTTTTGCAAATAACTTTGAGGCAGATTTAGAGGTCTGACAAGTTTATATCAACATCTGACATTCAAGGCTATTCAATATTGCATGCATGTATCTCACCTTCCCATGTGCAGATATCATTAGCTGGATTGTCTCACACATGGATGAGAAGAATATGACATTAAGCAGTGACAACGGTCAGAAGCTTGCCACCTTCTGAGCAGAAGACTTTCAAAAGATGTATCACTTGCTCGAGCCAATAAAGTGCATGGACTCTCTTCTATGCCACCCATACTATGTGAACACAAGAGACATTTTCAAATGTTGGGTGAAAGATCCATTAGAGTTTTGAAAGACATCCACCCATGTGTACAAGAAAATGTCCCTCGGGAAGGCTTACCAGCTCTTGGTTATCTTTGCTTATAGAATCCATGGTCAAGAGAGCACTAAAACCTTTCCCGAAGGGTGGGCAATCTTATTGGACTAGTTGGTGAATGATGGGATGTCAATCAACTGGTCAGATCTATTGGCTCAACAATTGAAAGCCCATGTAGAACAAGCTCAGAATCCTCCCAATGGTGAGCGAGCAAGATCCTATATGTCTGCATACTTTCTGGATGCAATTTGTGCATAACAGAAATTCCCTTGAATGAACTGGACATGGACACCATGAGAGACCATTGCTAACATCTATTGCAAGTTTCTTTCATAATACATTTACCGAGGAGTAATGGAATGACTAACTGACCACTTTATCATCCTGATGTACAAAATTATATTCTAACAAGAACTACCTTTCATGTCACGAGAATCAATGAAGGCGATAGTAGACATTGCAGATTGGTATGCCACATGGGTGGCACCTTCATTAGAGTGTTTGGCAGAGAGAAGCCTTCACATATCTTACCAAGGTATTCCATAGACAAATTGATCATGCAATAAGTATCATACCATCTTGCTGCAAGGTTGTCAGCAGCACTGTACAGGAAGAAGAAAGCACCATGGCCCACTCTTCCTTTGCAGATAAGATTATACAAGATTAATAACTTGAATGTCGTATATGTTTAGGATAAGGAAATAATGATGTTTGAATTTAGAACTAAGGACATTAATCCGTATGATATCCGCAGTATTTGCAAAGACCACTGTACGAGATTTTACTTTCTGTGGTTCGACGGGGCATTTCATTCGCTAGAGGAGGACCCTTGGAGGTACTGCTATAATGTCTCCAGACTCAATGAGTCATTCAATTTAGCAAGGAATTCACGGATTTCTCCACAGACAACAACAAATCTGGAAGCAACAACAAAAAAAGGTATCAATCCCATGCAAGGCAAGAGAAAGAGGAAGATTGCTGACAATCCAGAGGGAGAACATAACTGTAAAATGAAAGTAGATCCTCTTATTGAGAAAGTAGTTTTGGTAGTAGAAGAAAAGAGGAAGAAGAGGATACAAAAAGAAGAGAGAAGAAAGAGAGAAAAGCAAAGGTTGCAGGAAACATAATTGAAGTTGCAGGAGACAAAGAAGAATATGAAGGAAAAACAGGAGTTGAGAGGGAGAGAATGAGAAGAGAAGCAAAATCAGGAAGAAGAACAAGGAAAAGGCATAATGATAGAGGAGATAATGTCGATATAGGTTGAGGAACATGAACAACCAGAAGTTGAGGAGGAAGGTGAACAGATGCAGGATCAAGAGCTTGCTCAATAGATTGAGCAACTAATTGAAGTGACATACAAGGATTTGGAATAAGAGTCATAACATGAAGATGTTAACCTGATGTCGAGAGCACTACAGGTCATCCCTTAGTATCCACCACCTCCAGCAGTAGAGCCAACACCGAGTGAGCAAGGAGATGTTGTTGTCCTTGATGATGGTCCAGTCATGGATATGTACTATCTATCATTCGATGAGTTCCAAAAGAGGATTTCACAAGAACAGAGGAAGCACTTTCCGAATGATCACGCATCACTGAAATTTATTAGAGAAAGGGTGATAGTGTCAGACACCATGAAGCATCCAAATGCCATTGCCAAAGCCAACTTTTCCTATGTTGGAGCAACGAGATCAAATGTTCAATATTTGATGGTCGAGAATGAGAAACTCGCACAAAACTTGTAGGCTACCAGGCAAGAGGCAAAACAACTCTGATCAATAGCGTGGAATGCAGTTTCATTGGGGGAGATGAGAGAAATGATATTTGTTGAAGTATCAACACATGGGGAAAACATGCGGAAGCTCTATGACGGGTTTGTCACCGTAGATAAAATGATTTTCTGCTTGCATGGCTTACAACAACATAGAAAAGAGTTTGTTAAAAATCTAAAAAACATACAGGTTTCGATCACCTATGTACAAGAGTGGACAATGCTGTACAAAGAGCCCCTGCTTGACTCAGTGAAGAAAATGTAGCCACGGGTAGAGTTGGATAAAGCAAAGGTTCGAATGTTGATTCATAACAACAAGCATCTCGACTCATTCATTGGAAGCATTCAAACCTCATATGTACAATTGTACATCAGTTTGGATGTCTTGGTCAAAACACACTAGATCCCATCAATCAATTCCCTCACCAAAGCTAAACCCAAGAACCAAGTCCGAAAGGAGATTGAAGAGTACTTGGAGCATCTAAGACAGAATGCCATGAGGGAGGAATTGGAGTTGAATGCACAAAACATGTATAATTTCACTAGTGATCCTGTCAAAGTCAAAACAATGTTGCTCATGCTTCAGAACGAATTGGACATAGGTTCCAAGAAGTGTACCTAGATGCCATTGAGGCTAGAGTCCACTTCCAACAAGACATCATTAAGTAGTTTGGGGACATCATCACACAATACCAATCTTGGCACCAATATGTGACCGAGAAGCAACAAGTGAATGTTGCTGAGCTAGAATTCTCCCAAACTCCAACATCATAGTGTTGTGTCTTATTAGGCTGTCAAGTTTTATCTGCCCTATTGTGTACGAGTACAAGTGGAAAATGTAATATTATTTGTAATTCTGTTGTAAGTTAAATTCCAAGTGTCAATATTGGAATATGAAAATTCATCATGTAATGCAATGTGTTATTTTTTGAAGAAGTTGAAGAATCATGAGGGTAGTCCAAAGGTCACAAAGGGGGAGTTGAAGAGTCACCCCCCTCTTAATATAAATAGAACCTCATAACTCATGTAACGAGATTTTGGGAGCCAAGATTTTGGCTAGGTTTTAGCTTAGGAAGAGCTTGGGAGTATTGTGAAGAGCACTGGCTTCTCCATAGCGTAGAGCGAGTATACTTCTTTGGAGGAGCAAGTGTTCTTGAATGTAATGTTCCAATATTGGGGCTAGTGGTTTCCAATGGTGTATGTATGGATGTACCTTACACTTATAATAATAAAATTAGAGCCATCACGCTTTCATGCATATGTTGTTAATATAGTAGGACTATTCTTGTTGTATTGGAAACATATGTTATTTAACTTACGCATATGCTTATGAACTATTTCGTTTGCATTTGTATGAATCTTGTTGAATGTGTATTGTTGTATGAACTCATCACTTTAACTTATGGACTATTCCATATCTTAACTTGTGATGTCATTTCGTTCATGTGTTCCTTTCAAGTTGCATATTATTACAGGCTTCCAAGGGCCACACTTCCTTTTCCCTTCATGTGTTGGAACCTTCATGCATCACACTTGACTCTCCGTAGGGTTACACACTTTCTCTCACCCAAAGTTATCATACTTCCCTCTGCACGTTTCCATGGTCAAGGCATAACATTTCTACCCACTGCTGGGACTCCTACTCCAAACAAGGTGAGGTCTAGTTGAGACTTCATATCGGGAGATCCCCTAAATGTTGGCGGGTCTAGCACCATCAACAAATGCATAATTATTTTTAGCTCTACATCGATTCACTGCCCTAGCTTTCACTGAGACCTTGGAAAAATTAATAGAGCCTTGAGGTTCCATTTAAATTGCAACTACATAATGAGACACATGTTTATGAGCATAATCTTCAACATTAATACCTACTCAGTGCAAACTTTAACACCATCACAAAATAACCTCAATAGCTTGTTCATCCGCACAAATAAAGTGAGTATCATCACTAGTAAATTTTTGTCCCTTTTTTTTTAATGCTCTTCCTATAGCTACATTAATATTATTGACCTATAGAAATGGTGTTAGATCCCTTGCCTTTAGATCTATATCTATTGTTACTGATCTAATGCCTAGAAATATTCAATTCAATACTTGATCTATTGGAAAGTGCCACTTGTCCACAAAATTAATTTCAATTATGAAATCACATTTAATTCGATGGACGTCTTTGCAGTGTAGATTAGCAAGGATCTTGCCAGTGATATCAAGTATTGAACAATGTGAAATTTTAGCTAGGTTAGGGCCATTCTCTCCAAAGTTGATATTTGGTGTCAAAAACAAGCCTCCAATAAGTCTAGAACGAATATCACTAATTATATCACCACAAACATTAGACATTACCAAGAAATCAAATAGAGAACTGTAGAAAGAGTGCCTAGTGATATTGAACAACCTTGGTTTTCATCTTTATGGTATCCCACCGACATATATGAAGGTTTTCAAAACATAAAAAAAATGTTATAGCAAGTTCATATACCACATGGTGACAAAATAATGAGGTCCTAACTAAGAAGCTAAAATGTTGAAATTCTCCATATTCCCTCACCAACATAAAAGCTGTGTGATGAGTTCATCACAAATATCCATTGAGATCCTTCTGGGGTATGAACTGGCTATTGATTGTACACAAGGTTATCATTGTTTATGACATCCTCATATTGTTTTCTCTCTTTTGAGTTAAGGTACAAGATTCGTTGCTTTTGCAACATTGGCCTTGGGAATTTATGAAGATCAATATTTTTTTCATTTCCAACACCAATCCAATAGAAACTTGTGAACAACATATATCCCAATTTTTGAGTGAAACTACCACTCAAATGTCTAGTAAAAGCATTTTTGCTTGTCATAAACAAATCCAACAAATCAGTAAATTTGGCTTCAGATCCATTCATTATGTAAATTTGTCTATCTATTAAGACAAATTTGTATTTATCATCTCCCATTGTTGAACTCTATTATTGGTCTCCTTTAGTCATCTCTATAATAATTTGTTTGATTGGGTTTATTGAAATTTCATGAATTAAGGAATTTTGTGACCCAAAATCATTTAGATGTTTCTTCCTTTTCTGGGTTGATGTCGATGTAAAGGATTATGTACATTCCCATTATTTTTGTCCCCTTTGCAACAACTAAACCAATGTTGTCAAGCCTTGATATACTTTCATTATATATCTCTTAACCTGAACTCCTTGAATTCTTCTGAAATAAAATTATTTCTTAGGTAACTTTGAGTATGATCTACAGTGTCATAAATATTTCTGTGACTCTTCGGCCAGAAAACAAGGTAGAATACATAGGCCATAAGCATGCCATAGCTAATCCACATTGAAAGGGATAATTTTTATTTTCCACCTACAATTCTATGCGCGTAAAGTACATCACAACTGGAAAAAAAAGGTCCATAACAACCATCAATAATAATTCCGAGTTGAAAACAACAACAACCTTATAAAAACATGTTCTTTCTTATGATGAATAACACCACCCATGAAAAGGCACATCCCAGTACAAACAACATGTTTGACAAAAGAGAACTAAGTAAATATCATTTCACAATGCGAATCATTCTATTAGCAAGAGCATATAATGAGATGATCATTTCAGTCATGTTTCCATGTATCATTTAGAAGGCCTCCAACTATGGGACTAGTGAAAAATGGTTTTGTTACAAAACCTAGTCGCAACCCATCTATGTTCTTCCTTTGAAATATGAGCTAAAATAACAAATTCGCGTGATTTTGTTTGGGTGTAATTTGAGATAGCAGAAGAAGGACATAAAAGAAAGCTTGTGTGTTCGACCAAGTATTGTGAAAATGTTGGCCTTTTAAATGCCTTCTTCATTGCCTGGAGTGCCAACAAATTAGTTTGGAATTATGCAAGAGATGAACCACAAAAAACTCAACAGAATCTCAATAATATATTTTTGGCAATATATCTAAGAATCCTTGAAGGAATTCAATCGAGTTGCCGGAAGATAAAGTATACATTTTCAATTACTTTGAAAAAGGATTGAATCACTCCTAAACATTTAATGAAAGAGAGGTATATTCTTGAGCTATTTGTTCCAAACATTGTTTAATGTATTTCCCAAATTGACTATTTGACATAATATTAGAAACATCACCATTGAATCCATGTCTTGATCCTTAACGATGATATTTGCATTTTTTGAAGATGCTATCATACTTTTGCATAAAAAAGAATGACATAGCCACGTAATAAACTTGTTTCCATCGACCATCTTAGTTCACAGATTAAACCCTTAGTTATTGTTGTAAACCGGAAGTGGTTTTCAAAAGTAGAATGCAGGTAGGGTTGCGGGGAATTATCCCGCATTGACCATGTAGAGGAGAATTAAGGTGTTTATATACACTAGAACTTGCAAACCACATTGACTTGTTGTGCACACATTATACTCCTTTGTCTCGTTTTTTGGTAAACATTGATGAATTGTGGACTTCGATGGGATAGTGGCATGATCTAGACTTGGATATTTGGCCCAATAATTTTTCTTTTAACAAATAAAAAGCTCATAACAACCCGAGATTACAAATAGGCTCCAAAATCACACTTTAATTATTAACAAATAAAAAACTCATTGTTGATCGCTCGAATTGTTATTGATTAAAAGTCGAGCACCACATTAATTTGTCAACCCGGGAAAGTCTTTTTATCTCAAAGGTGACCGCGTACTGTATGTAATTTAAGTTAAAAATCATTAAAAGCTGTAGTAAAACAAATCTAATTCCTATCAAACACTTACTCTGTGTTACAGCAGTCTTAAACTATTGCAGAAATGAAATGAAATTGAGTAGAGATAACAAATCTGCAGAAAAATGATGGCTGTTTGTAACAGAGGACCAGGACCCTGTCCTCAGAATAAGGACGCCCAGCACCTGCCTCTGTGATCAGTCGCCAATACACACCAAAATCCTATTCACAGGTGACACACTTCTCACAGCGCCAATCAATTAAAGGAACAGCGTATCAGCAAAAGGAAAATACCAGAAGCAAGGCTAACACATACAGAATTAATACAAACTTAACAGGAAAGGAATGGGGTGAATCTTGTGAAGAAGGTGGGCCCCGTCCCTCTCACAAGATTCCCCTGCACACAAATACTAAATTGAAATGCTCAGAACAAAACTTTATTCATCTGTCAAGAGTTCATTTACAACAGAGGTTCCGACCTTCAGCACTACAATGATTCAGTATCACGCGCTAGTTTTTCAATTGTAGATGTCTCATCTTTATAGAGGAGACATCTATTACAATAGATTGTTCTACAGTTTCATTCTTTTGTACAAAAATAGGAAATTGATTCCTGTTACATCATACTGTTACAACCATATATTATCTTTGTCATCCTTGGTCAATCGGTTCTTTCCGCTATTGCAAAACGGATGATCTTTGTCTATCTCCTCGGATTCCTCATGCTATCTTCGGTTACTCTGCTATTGTTGCTGATTCGGTACATCTTAACCGTCCTTAAAATACTTTGTGATGTTCCTGATGTTTCCATGTCTGTGGCTGGATTGACTTGATCTTGCTTTATCATCATCGGTCGAGTATAGTCTTGCCAGCTTCGGACAGTTGCTGTTGCGAATTAAGACATTTCCCACTTTAGTCAGTTGCTGCTTTTGGTGTTGCAGCAACTGCACAGTTGTTGTTCCTGGTGTTGCAGCAACTGTGAATCATGATTCTGTGGACTTTGAACAATTCCAATCAACTGTCAGCGACTTAGCTAATTAATTGTAAAGATAACATGAATATGTGTTGAATAATTAATCATATAGCAAATGAGGAGAGTTACTTCATACCTTGGGATGATGAGTTCAAGAGTGATATCAAGGGTTTCAATTCATAGGTAAAAAAGAGTAATATCATAGCAAAATGTAGGGTCAAAAATAGAGAATTCAGAGTCCTAACATCCCCCCCAACTGAAAGGGTTGCATGTCCTCATGCAACGTTTAGTCTGAATCTGAGTCGGAGAACTGGGATGAACAATGTAAGTTGCTGATAGAGTAGCTCGAGAAGGCTTTATCCGACTTACTTCTGAATCCCTGAACATTTTGTATCTGTTGCCATGCTGCTACCTCCTCCTTCTTGGTTAGTTTATAATGAGCTTTGTATTACCGACCCGGTAACCATAAGAGTGGGAAATGAAAATGGTAGCCGATCCATTTCTCCGCACAGTTTTCCATACATTTAACATAAAAAGGTATGTGTGAAATCGCTACCTGGAGATTAAGGGGATTGTAGGGGTGGTATTCATGTCTTTCTCTTGGACAATGTTCCCAGAATAACTTATTTGCTTCAACAGCCAGTGCCCCTTTTGTTTTCACATAATACTGGTAGTCTTGCAAAACCCCTGCCTGTAGCTTCTTTATATGGTCAGCCAATTCTGGATTACTTACATAATTCCAATGTTGTGCAATGAAAGTGGCTGGATTGTGTGGTTCATTTCGAATCCACAGGAGGGAGTTGTTCTCATTATGTTCTGCTGACATGTAGGCATTTTTCCAAGTTAATTGATTAGCTAGAAAAGAGATAAATGCTCTTAATTGAATATCACCAACAACAGGAAGTATATTCATCGCTCTATCTTCAGGCATAGCCTCATTGTGAAGATAGAGTTCACAAAGCAGGTTTTGATCGTTATGTGGTGCTTCCTTGAATGTTGCAATAAACTGGTCAGGTGTATTAACTTGGTATGGTCTTCCATCTCTTATTGCTTTTATTTGTAAGAACGCCAGACGTTCTCTCAAAAATAATGGATAGTTAAAAGAGGGCTTTCTTGTAGCCAGTACCCTCTGAAGCAGATCAAAAGCACGGTATAGACTAGCTTTTACCTCCTTATTTTCTTTATGTTGGGCTCTAGACTGTTCCAATGCATCCCAATTTCTATATGTATAACTGAACCAGAGTGACTTCTGCTGTTGGAATGCCTTTCCTTGTGAGAGCTCATATTCTCTTTTCCATGTATCCTTTAGCTGCTGAAAGCTAGAGGTCTCCGTGTGAGCATTTTTGACAGAAGGAGTTTCAGTTTGTGCAAAGGCGTCCTTGACACAGTGGAGTCCAGTGACTTCAGTCTGTGCATATGCTTCCTTGACACAGTGAAGTTCAGTGACTTCAGTTTGTGCATACGCTTCCTTGAAGGATCTCTGTTCTACAGTAGTTTGGGTGGGCCGTGGTGGTACCATGTCTTCCTCCATAGCTATTGCAAAACCTGTTGATTCTTGTGTGACAACATGCTGTTCTTTTTCCGCTCCTGCAGCTCCTGTTGTTTCTTGTGTGACAACAGGCTGTTGTATTTCTTCTTTTACAGCTTTTGGAAAACCTGTTGGTTCTTGTGTAACAGCGGGTTTTGCTTCTTCTATTCCTGCAACTCTTGCTGGTTCTTGTGTGGCAGCAGGTTGTTGTATTTCTTCTGTTGCTTTCCCTGTTGGTTCTTGTGTAACAGCAGGTTGTTCAGCTTTGATTACAACAACAGGTTTTTCTGTAGCAGCAGGGGGTGGCGGATTAGCTTCATTCATTGGGACCTGTACTACCTTATATCCTGCTTGAGTGTATAATTCTCCACATTCACTGCACTTGTACTCATTATACTGACTCTTTTCTGTTACCGTTGCTACCCGTGCTAGGAAGTGGAGATTATATTCATTCTGGTAGGCTTCCTTGACCATTATTATCTCCTGTCGATAATCTTTAATCTGGGATTTTAAATGCTCAATTTCTTCCTGCAGGGAGGCTATGGTAGGCGGGGCTTGCATATCTGCTGGCTCTAGTGGACGAGAGGATTGTTGTTCCGCGTTCATTTGGGCATTTGCATCCCCAACAGGTGGTTCTTGTGTGTCACCTGTTGGGTTGGTGGCTGGTTCTTGTGTAGCAGCCACTTGCCCCATATCATCTTGAGTGTCTATTTTGGATTTTTCGGCAGTTGGTTCTTGTGTATCAACTCCCTCAGAAAATGTTGTCACAAAGCTGTCAACTCTCTGCATCTCAGCCGCAGAGGGTGAGGAAGGGGACTGCTCTGGAATAATTGGACTACGGGGTGTTAGGATAATAGGTGAAGAACTGGAAATCAAAGGGCTGGTAAATTTAACTGCTGGGGTTGACTGTTTTCTCTACCTCTTTAAGGAGGCAGGGAAATCAACAATTTTTCTTTTTTGGTCACTTTCCTTGGGGCTGGGGAAACTATCAGGACTAGCAGCTGCTTTGATTGAAGCCCTGGTTCTTATTCTTTTTGGTGAAATTTCAGTTTGCTGCTGTTTTTTCCTTTTAAGAGAAGCAATGGGAGAATTATCCTCAGAATCATCAGTAGAGATATGAAGCACAGGAGTAGATGGTTGCGCTTCATTGGGGGATGGGGTGCTCTGCAGGGGTGTTTCTACTGTTAATTGCTGAGGAATTTCTTGAGGGATTTGCTCTGGCTGCTGGGGAACTTCCTGAGGTATTTGTTCCGGCTGCTGGGGAACTTCCTGAGGTATTTTTTCCGACTGCTGGGGAACTTCCTGAGGTATTTGTTCCGGCTACTGGGGAACTTCCTCCTCCTGCTGAGGATCTTCTTCTATTTTTTGGGGAGGTTTAATGACAGGGGGTGGTTGATTTAGAGAAAAGCCTCTATTTATCAGGAGTTGGACTAACCTATGGTGTTTAAGGGAAAAGTTTAGATGCTTCGCTTTTTTAGCATAATGTTACATGTTTTTCAGACAACCCAATAGATAATAGGGCATATTTATGAACTTTCGATGCCTCAAATGATTTAACAAAACGAAGTCGTGTTGGTAAATTACCTGGTAACGACCTTCGCAAGTTAATTATTGCTTAACAAACTCCGCGACCTTTGACCATGGTGGAGGCAGTGACTGAAGAGCGACCCCTCTGCCTTTAGCTTCTACGTGTTCGCCTGGTAGAAAGAAGCCTTGTTGCGCATTCAAAATAAGATGTTTCCTGCTGAACCATCGTATATCGTTGGTTGGTAGCCCAGAGACTTGGGCTACATCTTCCTCTGTTATCGGTATATGTACTCCCTGGACTGTCGAAAATCCCTCTCTCAAATTGCATGCAAACTCCAACACTTGCTGTGTGTTGAAGTCTGGAAGTCTTCTGAAGTAATCTACCCATCCTGCCTGTAGAAAAATTTGATAAACCTCGGGGTAGAGTTCTAGTAACGCTGTCGTGCCAGGTTCATGGGTAATCAGATTTCCTCCCATAGCTGCTACTTCAGCAAACAATACACGATACAGAGCCTGGTTTTCAAATTTGAAACAGAGCAAACAGTTACAAATGAGGATATGCTACGACAGAGTAAATTTTAGATATTACCGCGAGGGATAAGGGTGGCGGCGATTACGTGTTGTGGAATAATTGTGATATTTTGGTAATCCCCCCCAAATCTACGGCTGAATGATTTGATTAACAGTATAATGATTTCGACAGTCGTATCACATCTCCGCATTAACTATAAATTAATATTCACACTTAAACATGCGTACCTTTACTTTTTACCTTTAATCGCACACAAAAAGTCTTAACTTGTCTTTTCTGGCTTAATCATAATTTGAACGGGATTTTAATCATGACCACACAAGCGATCTGATGGGGAGTAGCAGTGACGACATGTACTTGTTATAATGCTTGGCTGGTCCCTTGAATGCAGCGAAATATGTCCCATCAGGATGATGGTTCGTTAAGTGCTGGGATTGGTGAAAAGTGACGTTTTACCGGAACATAATCTCGTGCGGTAAATGGTGTTACGGCAACGGGGAATGATATTGTATTGACGGAAAGTGGTGTTGCAGCAACGGGGAATGACGGAAAGTGGTGTTGCAGCAACGGGGAATGACGGAAAGTGGTGTTGCAGCAACGGGGAATGACGGAAAGTGGTGTTGCAGCAACGGGGAATGATGAAAGTGGTGTTGCAGCAACGGGGAATGATATTACATTAACAGCAAATGGTGTTGCGGGCAACAGGAAAATGATGTAAAACTTGACTTATGATCCAAAAGGCGTTCCCAAGCTGCAAAGTGATCCTTTTAGGATTTTCATTCTCAGCCATCCTCCAAAAGTAAGATCTGCAAAACAACTAATTGTAACATAGAAGGCCCTTGGCAGGGATTATTAGTTCAGAAATCTAATCTAAGAATAAATAAATGAACAAAAATTTAAGTGCCTTGAGGGGAGGCAAATTTCCCCAAAAAAACATAGTGTAGTTCTGCCATGCAGGTAGCTTTGAAGTCCTCCTTAGAAACAGGTCGTTGATACGGACGAAGTCGGTATCCATTCACTAATAACGATGTCCTATTATCATCAATTGTTAAAAGTCTGACTGCTCCGTTTGGAAATACAGCATCTATTTCATAAGGTCCTAGCCACCTTGTTCTCAATTTACCTTGGAAATTCTCGAAACGGGAGTCATACAGTAAAGCCCAGTTACCTTTCTGGAACTGCTTCTGTTTAATAGTTTTGTCATGCCATCTGGTTCTTTGTTGTTGAATCATGGTTGTCTGGTGGATGGCATCCAATCTTTTCTCGTCTAGCTCCTGCAGCTGTTGCAACCTGGCTGTTTGTGCATCAGTCAAATAAAGGTTAACAGCTAGAGCAGTTCTCAAAGTTTTGATTTCAAACTCCAAATGGAAAACAACATTTTTACCAAAAACTAACTCATAGGGTGAAAAGCATGTGGTGTTCTTCCAAGTAGTTCTATAAGCCCAAAGTGCTTCAGGCAGCTTTTGAAACCAGTCCCTCCTGTTTTCCTTTATTTTTTTTGTCAGAATAGCTTCTATGACTTTGTTGGTGCTTTCCACCTGCCCATTTGACTGGGGGTGATAAGGTGTGGTCATTCTATGCTTAATTTGGTATTTCTGCAATGTGTCTTTGAAGCCATGGGAATTAAAAGGAGGTCCTCCATCAGTGACTAGCTCCCTAGGCAACCCATACCTAACGAAGATTTCTTCAAGTAAAAATGTTAATACTGATTCCTCATTAGCTTTGATAAGTGCCTTGGCCTCTACCCACTTAGTCATGTAATCTGTACATACTAGTATGTAAACTCTTTGATTAGATGGAGGGTTAGTGGGACCTATAAAATCTATTGCCCATATTTCAAATGGTTCAAGAATTACCTGGGGATTGAGTGGCATTTCATCCCTGTGGTTAGGTTGGCCCATTCTTTGGCAGCTATCACAGGCCCTGACATATTTCTTTGCATCTTTGAAGATTGAGGGCCAGTAATATCCCATCCTGAGGACTCTGTGTGCTGTTCTTTTATCTGCGAAATGTCCTCCACAAGGTCCATCGTGGCAAGCTTTCAGTACATCATAAATCTGATCTTCACCAATGCATCTCCGGATCTCCTGATCGAGTCCTGTGTGAAACAGACATCCGCTTATCCAGCTGTACCTAGCGCTCTGCTGAATAATTTTCCTTTTTTCTCTATACGATAGGTGTGATGGTAATTTTCCTGCAACTAAGTAGTTAGCAATATCTGCGTACCAAGGTGAGTGAGCAGAGATTGCAAATAAATACTCATCGGGAAAAGAATCATCTACTGGAATATTTTCATTAGTTTTCAACCAAGAAAGAAAGTCAGCAACTACATTTTATTTTCCTGGTCTGTCTACAATTGTGATATCAAATTCTTGTAATAACAGTAACCATCTAGTGACTCGAGCATTTGTAACTGATTTATTCATTAGGTATTTAATGGCCGAGTGATCGGTATGCACAAAAGTAGTATAGCCAGTGATGTAATGCCTAAATTTGTTGATGGCATGAATAACTGCTAGAAATTCTTTCTCAGTGACCTTGTAATTAAGTTCTACGGGGGTCATGTTTTTACTAATGAAATAAATGGCATAGGGAAGAACATTTTCTTCATGTCCCAGGACAGCTCCAATGGCAGTGTCTGAGGCATTAGAGGATATGTGAAAGGGGAGTGCCCAATCTAGTCCTCTCAAAATGGGAGCTATGGACAACTGATTTTTAAGCTGATCAAATGCTTTTTCACAGTCATCAGTCCACTTAAATTCAACGTTTTTTGTTAATAACACAAACAGAGGGGAAGCTATCTTAGAAAAATCTTTGATAAATCTTCTGTAATGTAAGGACTCTGGACACCACATATCTCCACAATGGTATGATATTGTCCACTTTGGGCCTAAGCCCTCATGGATTTGCTTTTGGACTTACCCCAAAAGGCCTCATAACAATGGAGATATTTGTCCATCCTTATATACCCATGATCCTCCCCACTTCTAGTCAATGTGGGACTTTGGTTGTATACCCA